>BMAO01021899.1:0-205075 GCA_019973975.1 Trichonephila clavata
CTTGTCTCGTTTAATCTATATTATAAACTGCAATGCTTTGATTCAGCAGGTTGCGTTAAAAAACGGAATAAGAAATGGAAGTTGTAATGTCATTTGAACAACAGGAATTTTTATATCATATACCATATATATAAATAAAAAAGTGAAGTGCTTATTGTATTTTATTTGTAAATAATGCGATGGCAAAGAAGAGATATTACAAATATAGAAGTATCTTCTTTTTAACAATATTTAAAGCTTCATTTGAATGATCGTTATTTTCGACGATACAATATGATCTATTTAATAGAGCTCTACAAAAATTCGTAGTATTTTCTACTTTTTTCAGTATCGGCAAAATAATGTCTATATGCTTCAAAAAATATGTGGTTGTATGTTATATATTAAAGTAAAACCAATAAAATTTACAAGTTACTAATGTTAGCTTCTTACAATAGTTCCAAGTAACATTTCATACATTTCCATGATACTGCATAATGTAAGCAGAAATTATCGATAACATGCCTTCAAAAGGTGTAACTCAAAAGCAATTCATAAAAATATCAAAAAACATGAGAATAAAAACCGACAGGTACCAAAGCAGAAAAAAAGTAGGAAAATCGAGAAAGAGCAATTATATGTCATGCTAAGTCTAGACTTTGTTGTCAATAATTTCAAACAATGAAATGTATTAAATTTGACAATTATTTGATAATTATTCAATGTGTTTATTTCAATTCAGCGGAAAAAATGGCGCTTGACTAGATGTATCAATGCTTTTGAAAAAGCATTTATTGTTTAATGGTAACTCATTCAGTTATTAATTTCTGCCTGTTTGATTTTCTGAGACACTTAATAGTTATTTATGTGGTATTTTCAATAATCCAAAAAGAAAACCTCTCTTCCAAGCAATTGAGGGCTCTACTGGTTAAAATAAGGATTTTCTTAAGGTTAAAAATAGACATATTACTAAAAAAAAACTAGAAACAAGCCAAAATCTAGGCTGAAACCTATAAAAAGTTAACAACTGTTAGTACAAAAAAAAAAAAACTTTGACGTCAGATTATGTTTAGTACGATGTCACCAATTCTATTTTAAAATGAATAAAAGTGGATTGAATTATCATTCTATTTTTAGGGATATCTGTATTGATCAAGCTAATAAAACTGTGGTGCATTTTTTTAAGAATGTATGAATATCCGTAGGCTTTAAAATATATACTTAAGTTTTTTATTTAAAAAATTAGCTTTATCGATGCTTGGTACGATGTGAGTTAAGTTATTTTTAATGGCATGAAGTTCCATAATTCTTCAAAATTTTGTATATTATCTGAGAAAATTCAATGATACTATATTAAGCTCAAAAGTACAACATAGTTTAATAAATATCAGTAATTTCTAGACTATAAATTTAACTTTTAATTCTATTTTTACAAACTGTATCTAAAAGAAATTTTCATTTTTCTTTAATTTAACGTAGCAATACATTAAGCAAAAAACAAACAAAAAAGTGAATCAACATTTTAAATTAGAATATAACCCAGCCATTGATATTTTTTATATTGCACAGGATTAATTTTAAAAAAATGCCTTTCTGGTTACTACAACAGTGAATAATTTTAAATATGAAAATACATACAGAGAATGTTCTTCTGAATTGCTTATTTTAGTAGTCTTAATATATTTATTAATTACTTTTATTAACAGCATAAATAATTTAAGAAATATTTATAATCGGATTAAAATATTGCCTACACATAAAGTGTACTTTCTTTTTCGGGAAATAATGTAGAATTAATGCATTCAAAATTTATGAAACAAAAGATGTAAAATGTTAATATAGGCATTTTAATGGATAAACCTTTAACATTAACTGGCGATTATAAGCTCTTCCTATTACCCATAAATCTTATCACCCTAAACGTAAATCGCCTTAATATATATTTAATCACTAAATAGGCTGTCAAATATACAAATTAGGACGTCAAGATAGGTTTAATCTGATAATGGATGAGTCTTGTGTTTAGTCCCAAATCTTTAAGTAGCTTAAAGAATATACAAAGATAAGATTGGTAAAAAAGTAAGCTCTTATTGAAGATGGTTAGCATAAAAATGAATAACTGGAAAAAAAATGCTAACACTAAAAAAATAGCAAATTTTGAATTATTTCTCTATTTACAGGTATATTTACCAAGGATCTTTTTATTGTTACTTTTACTTGTTGTTTTAATGCTGGTATGGATTTTAATAACTGATGTACCATGAGATACGTTTATCTAGACAAAATAAGCATTTTCTTTCACATAAAACTGTTTGTATTTAACTTTTTATCTCTTCTACTTATAAAATTGAGAATTTTTAATAATGTAGGGTAGCGGTTATATTTAGAACTTACAGTTATTTGGCATGGCATCAAAGATATTCGGATGCATTCATGGTTTGAATTCTTATTACAGCAAAAACCATCGTACAAAATAACGGCAGTTACTATATATTAGCAGAACTACTTCGAAATTATCATGTGATACGATAACTAAATAAGCATCAGTAAACTACCGGTCCATGTTCAAATGTTCGATCTTTGCCTTCTAAATTTAAAACGCGGCTCCCATTTGAGAGATATTATCACATATCCCTACTTTTAACGTTTCTTCCAATACTACATTAAAAAGAAAAAATATAAATATAAATATTTTTTACTAATTTCTTTAGAACATGCTTCGATGGACAAAAATTAAATGTTAAAGAGAATTCCAATTGATAAAAGATATATTTGTATAAAAGTTATCGAAAATTCATAAGTTTTAGATAAGCCAGCTGGAATCGTGGTGGAAGTGAGCGTCCATTTTTTCGAGGAGGGTGTGTTTAGAGCACTATAACTCAAGCTGCATTGGATATTTTTGGTTAAACATTTATATCATGCTCTTAAAATACATATAAATAAATGATGAAAATCTTAAAGCTCTATCTTTTTACTGGTCGTCAGAAAAATTTCTTTAAGAATGATTAAAAAAACTGGATGCTACATGGATGAACCCCCTTAATGCCCCTTAGAGCCAGTCTTAGAATCTTTCTTTCTCTGACAAACTTGGAACACAAAAGGAGCACGTGTTCTTCATTTTCCTTGCCACCAATACTACAATCATAGGAAGATGACGGGAATCACTTCAATTTGTTCAAATAACTTTTTAGATTACCATGACCAGTGATAAATTGGGTTAATTTGTTTTTTAAAATAGTAAGAAAATGATGTCAAGTCAATATTTTGTTGACGGATGAAAAAAAATCTTTATTGAGCTTCCTTTATTTAAAATGGGATACTCTTGGTTCTAGCACTCTACCATTCTTTCTCTCATAAACTTCTTAAAAAAGGATTTAGGAATATTAATACAATGTCTATTTCACTGTGGGTGGCAGTCTTTGTTAACTAATCGGCCCGCTCATTTCCAAAACATCCGTGTATCTACGAACAAATACAAAAACTATCGAGATTTCTTTTTTATAATTCAGGCTTTAAAGATGGTTTTGAATCTCGACAATTATGTTGCCAGAAGAAGAAATACATTTCAGAGAATCCAAGGATTAAAGAGAATAGGTATAAATGAGATAGTCTGAAATGCTACTATTTTGTTCGGTTATCAATTTAATGGCAATGTTTAGACATAAAATTTCAGCTACAAAAACTGTGCATTCAGCACGAATTCTAAATTAAAAGTATTCGGATTCAACACCACTTCTGAAAACAAAAAAAGCGAAACCAACTCTGACATCAGTATATCAAATAACAGGGAACTTATCTATACTTTTGTCATTAAGTTGAATAATATTGATAGAATTCCTCTCTGTAGTATGAGGGAGAAAAAATGGAGACACATGAAATACAATCATAATTAGACATGGAAGAAGTAGAGAAAGTTTCCCTATATGCAATATTATGAGGAATAGCAATGTCGTTTGAAGGCAATTAATAATTTGATTGTATTTCATTCCTTGCTTAAAAATTCCTGATCACGTGTATATATCTCACCTACGATTTGATAAGAATTGTTTAATTTTTGCATTTTATTCTTACACTCTCTAACATGAATTATAATTTGTGTCCATTTATTCTTGACGAAAATTAATGTACACTGGTGTAAGAAATTAAGAGAATTTACAGACTTGATCGATTATCTCTAGAAATACTGAAACGATTTTAATGTAATTTGATATGTAACATTGTATATACATTGATACAATACAAAGCAAATAACCATTCAACAATTGCAATACACACGCATGATCGTGCTTAACACTTCTTGGAGTTGGAAGGTATGAAACAGCGGTTACAGAATAAACAAAAGAAATGGGTTAATAGGGGGTATGGCCCCCTCTTACAGCTATACAGGCTCGCAGTGTGATGTCATACTAGAAAAAAAAGCATTTTGTCATTTCTTGTGGCAATTAATCCCACTCGCTGTTTTCACTTCCTGGATGGTTCTTGGAGAGGGTTGCGAGTTACAATTGCCCTCCCTAGAGCATCCCAAACATGCTCTATAGGGTTGAGGTGTGAGACCTGGTTGGCCAATCCATACGGCGAATATCCTCACTCTCTACGAATTCGCCGACCAAAAGAGCTCTATGTGTCCTCACGTTATCGTCCATTGGAATGAACTCGGAACCACATGCACCCATGAAAAGGCAAACATAGGGCTCCACCTGCTTGTGCTTGACTATTTACTTATATTTACTATACTTATATTTATTTACTTATAGTAGTTAAAGTCCGGGTCCAGCTCTCCAGTGTGACAAAAGCTCCTAGATTACATTATCCTATCTATCTTACTAGTAGTTCCATCCAGTGCTCCTCGTTCTCAGAGGACAAAAATATGTCAATCTTTTCACAATGCCAGGATCATCAGGTTTCTCCCTAGCACGTAATGAGTTTCACGGATCTCTCTCGTTAAGGTGTCTATATGGATCGCCTGCATGTGCTTGACTATTTAAGAATCAACAGTCTAATGGATGTAATTTGACTTTATTAGACTCTGGAGGATTAGTAACAACAACAGTAAAGATTATTTTCTATTTGAATAGATCTATGCAAATATAAATCTATATAACTCTATACCTGGCAATAAATATATTTATGAAACGGCTAATTGGTTTCTTCTCTTCCCTTTCAAATATTAGACATATATGACATGTTTTCTAACAATATTCCTGCAGTAGCTAAAATATACCTAATATCTTGATTGAAAGTACGTATCTTTCCGCAAAAACTTCCTCTAATAAATTGAGAAAACAAACAAAGGCATGGTGGAATAAAGAGTGCAAACAGGCTTAAAAGAATCACAGAACTAGGAACATTTTTATAGGGCATTTGGCTAATAAATTTATTTCTTACAAACGTTATAAAGCATATTTTATAGTGATTTAAACAGGACTAGGTTCTTAAATAATACAAGCAGAACATGAGTAAGCAATTGTGTGATAAAATCTAATGCAATCTGGAGGTTTAATAATTACCAAGTTCCAATTTTGGAATATAACAATCAAAAGTTTTTATCTCCAAAGAACATTGTCAAAATAATAGCTTCTTTCCTTTTCAAGATTTCTTGTTCATCCAATTATTTAGAGATTAGTGGAAAAATAAGGACCAAGTCAGAAAAAAAATTAAAAATTTTAGTTCTAGACGCAGTTTAGTATAAAAAAGTAATTTTACTTTCAAAGATACAGAAAACGCTTTCCTTCGTCTACAAAAAACCATTCAAGGGTCAGAAAATATCACCCATGAAATGTTCAAACATTGATTCAAAAAATATCTTACAAACTTTAAAAAAAATTTTACTGTAGAATCTGTAAGCAAAACACATTTTACCTCATTCATGAAAATAACTTTCATTATTCATATTTTAAAATCCGGTTAAGATCCCACAAACCCTGCTGTTTAGAGACTTATTTTTTGAGGAGTTGTTTATGCAAAATCTTTGAAAAGATGGTAAAATTGAAATTAAAGCATGTTTTAGAAAAAATGATAATTTTTCATTTAAAATTGTTTACTTTCGAGGAAAAATATCTATTGTTGACAATTTAATTGCCTTAGAGACGTATAACGATACTTTTGTGCAAAATAAACACCTTGTATCTCTTTATTTCGATATTGAAAAGATTAAAGATCGAACGTGATGATATGGTAATCTTGCGGATATTTTTAATTATGTTTATGAAACGATTTATAGATTTTTATACAGAAAATTTTGCAACATAGATATTTTAGAATATGATCGCCTGAACCTTATTTGATTTTTTTTATCCAAGAAGAGGAACCACACATTGGGGTTTTCATAGCCTCATTCTACTTATAAAATTCATAACAATGTTTCATACCTCCCACTATCTAAACAATGTCATACATAGATGGGCGACATGCAAATTTCAAGCATGGAAAAAGTAATGGATATCATTGAAATACAACTTTAAAGGGCTCAAATTAAAATTAATAATTGGGAAAATAAAAATGTTTTTTTGCTTTTCTGTGACAAAAAAAAGTGTGGGTGTGCATAAACAAGGCAAATTACATCGTAATTCTAAAACGTATAAAATAATATTTTAATTTACATAACTCACAAAATAAAGTCTTAGGGATCAATTTTTGGCAGTAAATTAAAGTTTGGTTTTTACTTTAATTTACTGTCAATTGATTAAATTAAATCCTTGTTCATAATCCATGAATAAGGATTTACATTTTAGAAGCTTTGTCACATGCATCATGAGGTTCTTATCAAATATGACTATTATACATTTGAATCATGCTCTCTTCCGATTATAGTAGGTTATGGTAGCATGGTGTAGGATTCAGGCATAAAATCTGTTTCTTATATCTGGGATATAATGCACAACATTGCATTATGTCTTATCTATCTTTAGTTTGAATATTGATTGCTTCTCAGACTTAGGGTGGCAGATTCTGTTCATTTAATATTTTTTTAGAATACCACTTATTGTTTTAATTTATTTTACCCTTTACTAATTATATTTTGGTTTTAGAAAAATTGCATTGCGCCAGAAAATAAGTCATTTTACCTTTTCACACAAGAATTAAAGATATTTCTTAAAATTATAGAGTCTGCTATACTTCAACATTAAAATAAACGCACATTTTACTCTTTAACTGGATCTAGATTTAATTTTAAAAATCATCTTGAAATTTTTACTGTAGAGAATGCAGATGACAGTATTTATAACAGGTAGCCGCATAAGTTTTTTCGCGTTTTTTTTTGGTAAAGAAAACACGTAAAATTTCAAGGGAAAATTAATTTTTTTATTCAAAATATTTTCCATCGTCTTCTACACATTTCGACGATCTTTCAGATAATTTATGAAAACCACGCCAGAAAAATTGCTTGTTTTTGCGGCAAACCATTTGTCGAGCCATTTTCCAACTTCTTCGACATTGTTGAAGCACTGCTCAGCGAACGCGGGCCCCATTGATGCGAAGAGGGAACAGTCAGATAGTGCCAGGTCTGAAGAGTATGGTTTTCTGAAGGATGTCCCATCCAAGCAATTTCAAGGTGTCTTTCACTGGTTTTGCTTTTTGATATGGCGCTTTGTCGTTTAAAAAAATCACTTTGCCATGTCTTCTGGCCCATTCCGGTCGTTTTTCGATCAATGCGTGATTTAAATTAATCATTTGTTGGTGATAGCGTTAAGCATTAACGATCTCGCCGGACTTTTTATAATACAATATACCGCACTGGTCCCACCAGACACAACGCGTGATCTTCATGTCGAAGCGATTTGGCCTTGGTGTTGAAGAACCGGCTTTGCCAGGAGAAAGCCACGATTTTTTCCGCTTCGGTTTTCAAAATAAATCCATTTTTCATCACCGGTCATAATTTAATTTTAAAAAATGATTTTCTTTCGTGGCGTTGAAGCAGCATTTCACAAGTGACTCTGCGATTTTAAATTTGACGTTCATTCAAATTCATGTGGGACCCATTTACCCTGTTTATTGATCTTCTCCATTGCTCGTAATCGTCTTCTGATAGTTTCTTGTGACACACTTAATGCTTT
Source organism: Trichonephila clavata (assembly GCA_019973975.1). Taxonomy (NCBI): domain Eukaryota; kingdom Metazoa; phylum Arthropoda; class Arachnida; order Araneae; family Nephilidae; genus Trichonephila; species Trichonephila clavata. The sequence continues at coordinate 8,034 of BMAO01021899.1, forward strand.
TACCAATTGCTGTTGAGTTTGAGTTGGGTCATCATCCAATAACTCCTGCAATTGCTCGTTTTCGCAACCCTGTGGTCTACCAGAGCGCTCACTGCCTTTCAGATTGAAATCACCACTTTTAAATTGTCGGAACCATGTCTTAGATGCTCTATTCGATGGAGCGTGTTCACCATATGTTTCTATCAGCAAATGAATGACTTTTAACAGCCTTTTTCTTTTGATTAAATAAGAAAAGCAATGCGTGCCCCAAATGCTCTTTTTCAGGCACAAAGCTCGCATAATCACTAAACAACAAAACAAAAACGCTAGTTTTGGGCGCATTCAACTTGTGTGTGTTTGTAGTTTAATGTCAGACGAACCAATGACATATGTGTCAAATTAATATGTTGCTTAATTTTCACTGGCATCATCTTTTAGTTAAACCGGAAAATACTTATGCATACATCCTGGTAAACAACTTTTAAACGATTTTTAAGAAATTTTCTGATTTTATCTATATTTACACTGACGGCTTTAAATCAAGAAATCATGTTGGTTCTTCTTCTCTGATTGACCTGTCACTTGATGCCTTTAAGCTTCATCCATCATCTTCTGTTTTCACTACTGAGATCAGTGGCGTAACGTGGACCCCCGCACGGTGGAGGGGGGGGAGTTTGAGTGATGGCAAGTACGTAAGATCCGGCTTGGGGCCCAACACCTGACTTTGCCGGGGGGAGCCTAATATTCTCCGTTACACAATTGACTGAGATAGCTGTTTTAAGAGAGCGTTAGAAGCGTCTGAAGTTGGTGCAAGGAAAATATCCTTGTCTTCACAGATATTCAAAATCGCTACGACATCCAAATTCATCCTTTCACTCTTTGTTACTTGAAACAATAATAATTTATAACACAACAATTGAAAATATTGAAAAATCCATATGATAAAATTCAACATTTCTCATTGAAAATCATTGCTATTTAGAAAACAGCATGTTATTTTTAACACACTGCAAAGTACTGGGAACGAAAACACAGTCAGGCTAGACATAAAATGTATTTAACTTTAATTTCAAAGCCACGACCATCCATTTTACAAATATTGGCTTTTCTATCTTACCCTCCTCGCTCTCAAACTCAGGTTCTTTTTTCTGCTCACTATCTCATTTCTGGTACCTTTTCTGCCACCCTACAATCTTGGACATGATTGGTTATTTTGTCCCAGACAAGTCAACTGATTTTTCATGGCTATTGTGTTAGCTACAATACTTAAGATCTGATCGCACGAGAGTAGATATTTTTTTTAAGTAAAGCATCTCCTTATGTGTAATCATTGTATTTGCCTTACTGTAAAACCCATTTGAACTGAATGCTCCACTTTAAAATGTGTACACTTGAAACACTTTAAATCTTTCATTTTTACTTGGTTGGGGTAACTTAATTCAATAGTGTATAGTTAATTTTTTGTGTTTTTTGTCTTCTTTAATTATTTAATTTGATGAAAAGCAGTTTTTTTTAACATTGTACGAAGTTGTATTTTATATAAATTAATTTTATTGTTGAGTACAAATTCTAAACATGCGTTTTATCCAATATGTCTCGAAAGGACTGTGCCAGAAATTGAAATAAACCAACGAATTCTAAGCTTAAATTACCATTGTTGTAACATACTTTTGAAACTATCGGTAGTAGAAAACTTGTACAAGAATCAGGTACAATTTATTGCTAATTAAATAATAGCCCATTGGTGTTTTGTAAAAAAAAAAAAAAACACGAAAGAATTCTAATAAATATCAATTTTTATGGGCCTAAACCAGTGTTTCTCAATTTTTTATTATTAGTGCCCCAATTTGCAATCGTAATTTTCATCGCCCCCCCTTCATTTAATAATAGTGCATTGAAGGCAAAAATAATGTACTTATGTTAAATCTACAATACGACTTAACTATAAACCATGCAAATTACCATGATAAGTATTACATTTTGCATATAATAATCCCATGGAAGTAACCAATTTTTATTAAAATTGTTCTTAAATTAGTATTGTATTATATTAGTAATACATGAGCAGTACTGATACATTAATAAGTATGTTATATCAGTATAAATATTTATTTTATTTTTTATTATGTCAGAAAGCATTTTGTTTGCTTCCTTTCAGTAAATTAATAATTTTTTAATTATGTTTTATTTTCGATATGCTCGCATCTTCCTCGTAGGATTATCAAACCCCCATAGGGAAGCGCACGTCACAGTTTGAGAAATGATGACCTAAACTATGACAGCTGCTTCTTTACAAATTAATACATTAATTTATTTATAAAAACATTACATCAAAATTCAAGCTCTAATTGTAAGACAGCTCTAAAATTTAAAAATTACTCCTTCCTTGCCAAAGACAAATCGCACCATCTAAAATGGGATTTCCCTCGAAAAAGTCCCCGGTATCTATTTCTTTGAACCAGGGTGCACGTAATGAAGATGAGTGAATCCCTAAAAGAAGCTTTCATCGACCCCATGTGGGGGGATGAGCCTTAATCCTCGCACAATATCCAGAACAAAGGAGCCACTAAGCCGTGGGTGGAACTCTTACATTTCCCAAATCAGGATGTAAGGGATGGCTTAGAGTAGGATAATTGATATCCTCCTTTTCCCCCAAGGCTCCGATAGACTATTGTCACCCCAAGTAATTGAAGATTTCCGTCTTACTTCGAGAAAGTTTCGAGGCTTTTTCGAATTTGAGAGAAGATTGAGTCGCCCCGATCCATTTTGGTTACGGGGATTAAGGGGTGAGGGTTATCTTTGAAAGACCCGCCACCCCCATTCATATCCATTACTGTTAGCCAATAGATTATCAGTTGAAAATGAAGATATGCGCCGGTATTTTAGAAGGGCGAAAGAAATTCCTTTGAAAAAAGGCTAGCATCACAGACACCATTTGTTTTAAATAAAAATATCACTCGTGAAAACTTCAGTAATTGCTTTTTGAGGATTTAGTAGAAATTGCAAAAATTAACAAATCGGTTGCATATGAAAAGATTTACGAATACAAATTTGGATATCCTTGAAGAAAAAAAATAACTTTTCATATACACTGAAGGAAAAAAAATCATAACTTCAAGAAGAAGTTGTGCTAGATAATAGAAATTTGAGAGGCGTGTTTGTTCATTTAAGCGATGAAGTCTATTTAAATTTTTGAATAAGAGATTCGCTATGAATATAAAGTTCTGGATGCTTTAAATACGTGATGCAAATTTCTTGAAGAATATTTATCTTCCAGATTGGACGTAGTTCCCTAGATCTAACTCAAGAACGCTTCAAGAAGCCCATGTAAATAGAAAATTAAGATTATATATTCGAATTTATATAAAATGATTATATGTTAAATGATTATATAATTTACATATTAAGAGTCTATCATTTAATTTAGTCTGCTTAGAATAGTTACAAATATACACATTTTGTTCAACCACTTAAGCCGTTAATTTTTTTGCCCAAAATGTTTTTTAAAAAAAGATACATTTTTTATTGCATATTACAAAGCATAATACTTAACAGAATGAGAAAAAGGGAAGAGTTTTATTTTAATATTTTTAATTTTATAAAGTTTACTTACTTTTTTCTTCTTTTTAAAGTTTTGTGGAACAGAAAAAAACAAACCCTAAACATTTTCGTTTTATAAGTAGACTTTGCATCCTATGAAGAATGTGTTTCCCATATCTAAAATGAATTTCTCTCATACTTACAAAAAATTTCTGTTTGTGTTTTTTTTCAAAGGGTTGAGGATTTTGTATGTTTATGTATATATATATATATATATATATATATATATATATTATATATATATACAATTTGAAGCATGTAATACTGAGTCTTACATTGCAATGGGAGCAGAAATAAAATCAACTTTTTTATTATCTTTCGATTTTTATTTCTTCTTAATCAACAAATTCCACATTGCCTTGCCGATCCCTGTTCTTTAACGAATATTTTGAAGAATTTAAATTCCTGCTTTCAATGAAAAATTTCCAACTTCACCACAAAGAAAATCCAGGATGTGAAGTATTTAAGTTCCATGGAGAAAATGCTTCTCTTAAAAACACTACCACTAACAATTTCACTATAAGAATTAAAAATATTTGCAAATCAACGAAAGAAAGAAGAAAATATCAGTGCCCGTACACCGTGTGGAAAAACTGGTTGTGCCCAACTTTCGGTAGCCCGTACGGTCAACGAGCAAACCAGTTAAAGGATTAATAGTTTAAGTATTAGTACAGCCTCTAACTCTGTTCTGAAGAAATTAGAGCAAGTCCTACTGAGTGCTGCCCATATCATCACTGGTCTGAAGCACAGTTGCCCTTCAAACATTGTTCTGTTTGAGGCAGATGTACAACCTCTTCTATTTCGTAAACAGGCTGGACTGGTCAAATACTTTAACAAACTTTCTAGCTTCGGCCAACAAAACCAAACGTCTATGTACCTGAATAACTGGGTAAACGGGCAAAGACTAAAGAAAAACAGCCCCTTCAGCCAAGTTGAGTTCGAGAACTTTCTTTCTGGTGAAGTAGAGCCCCTTTTCTCTACAATGTAACTTGAATCCTTCGCAAGGACTCTCCAGGGTGTATTTCCACTTCACCTTAAATTTACCCGTCATTAAGAAAATTTTTGTCTCTAGCCATCTCAGACACTTAGCACTGGAGATCATTAACAACATCCCCAATGATGCAATCAAAATTTATACTGATGGTAGTAGAATATCTAACCATGCTGGTAGTGGTATCTATATCGAATCCAGATTTTTGCTCAGTTTTCAGAAGTGAACTAATAGCCATTGACACGGGACTTGAGGTCATTCTATCTAAGAAGAATTACGGTGATCTTTGGATTCTGTCGGATAGCCGTAGTTCACTTCAACACCTTTACAAATGGTTTTTTGTTGGCGTCAAAACCAGTGTTTCCATCTTACACAAACTAAACCATATATCTCTACACCATGATATTCATTTTCAGTGGATCCCATCTCACGTCGAACTTTTTGGACAAACTAGCAAAGGAGGGCTATAATCTTTCAACTCCCTCTACATCCGCCCTTGCCTATCTGGAATTATACTCGTTAAAAAAAATCTCAAAATTTGGTAGAGTGGAGGGCGCTTCCCACTCATCAATGGTATGTGGGTAATAGACCCGGACTAGTCCTAGCCCTCAAGAGTGATTGACGCTCCTAGACTACACTTTCTCGTCTTGCTAGTGGTCACATCAAGGGCCTTTCATTCTCAGCGAACAAGAAGATCTTCTCCATCTGTGCAAGATGTCAAGATCACCAGGCTTCCCCAGAGCACATAATGCGTTGTATGGATCTCACAAGCAAAGATATCTATACGGATCCCTTTTTTGTGCTGGTCTTTTTGAGAGTCAACGATTTAATTGATCTTGTCTGACTTCGTCAGACTATGGAGGATTAGCAACAATAACAATAACAGTATTAGTACTTCAGAGAACAAAAGTTAAATAACAATTTTTAACTTGACATTTTCAGATTCCTTGCACTGTTATAGACATATGGCGAGCCAAAATTTATATTTGTGGATGGTATTACACGCTCTCGTAGAACATTTGAAGTGTGTAAGTCTCTAGAACATTGATTCTCAAACTTTCAATATTTGCAAACCAATATTGAATCTTAATGTTCATCACGCCCCATACAAGTAACAATGTATTGTATTGAATAATACTGATGAACTCTAAGGCTGAAATACAACTTTTTATTAAGTGCCCTCTGCGTATATTAAAGTATCACACAGCCAAAGCGTTAATTTTTCCAGACGTATATATACGTCTTTCTGAAGTATGAACTTTTCTGTGCACTGTTATCCATAAAATTTTTACGAAGGAAAGAATGCAATAAAAGAACCTTGACAGCGTTTGCGAAGGATTTGCTTATTTATTCCTTTTCATCCCCCCCCCTTAATACATAACATACACGTTCCTACGAAGAAAAAGATGGCACTGGGTAGTGAATCACATATCTTTTAATCGGCAGTGAAGATATTAATTATAAACTGTACAAATTATCAAGACAAGTACTCCTTTTTTGTAATAATTTTATACATGACAAGCTCATGGGGCTGCTGGAAATCATTCAACTTTATTTAACTTACTGTTGATTTAATTATATAATGCATTGTGCAGTATTGATACGTTTATAAGTGTATTATATCAGTGCAAATGTTAATTTTTTTATTATGTCAGAATGTATATTGTTTGTCTATATTTTCAGTAAATTAATAATTTTGAAAATAATATTTTGTTTTCAATTTTTCAATATGCTCACGCCCCTCGTAGAATTATCACGTACCCTTAGTGGGGCGTGCCCCACAGTTTGAGAAACACTGCTATAGAAAGCACAGATATTGAGCGCTTGTAATGACCAATGCATTTACCGAATGTAATTCCATTGCACATGTTTACAAAGTGCTTGGTAAACGTGTATTACAAAAGAATCACCAGCTTCGAACTGTGCAGTAATTTAATTTGATTTATTTTGATTGTAACGTCGCACTGTGGATATACACGAGAACTATTAGCGGCGGACTCGTAATCTCCAAGCACATTCGAGTAACAAGGACGACACCTGAGCAGCATCACCCTCTTCCAAACTTCCACACCACTCACACAAAAGTAGTTTTCGCATTGATAAATTTAACATGCATTACACCGAGAGATTTCAATGGCCAGAGGTTTCAAAACCGCTACTCGATGATGCCGGGCACGAAATTGTGATTATAATCACTTACAGAACCTCAAAACCGTCTTGATAGTAAAATGGGAACAAATCTCCAAGTTTTCTCTACAGATTAGCGTAGATAATATATAAAAGATCTCTGTACATTAACTTGAGAGAAAGTAATACTTTTTAAGTGACTTATCTGTCCTTAAAAAAGAAAAACATTTTTTCGTGACTAAAAATTGATCCAAAAAGCAAATTTTTTTCCCATTCTTCATTTTGTTTTCCGATGTGATAAAATCTAGGGTGGTTTGTATTACGCTTAATGCACGACATTTTTATAAATATTCACTAAATTTTATTTCTTTCATTAATTTATATTTAACATTTTACCAACTATGTTTGTTCCGTAGAAACGTCAAAAAGTGTATTAGGGTATGAGTCGCATTTCATTCCACACCTTTTGATTTTCATTCATTTCGGATAAGTAAATTAAAATGTGTAATATATATGCATGTTATTTTAAATAATATGAAACCGAAATAAAAAAATAGTTATTTTTTCATTATAACTATGAATTCTACAAATGTTGATGCAGTTTGTTAATTTCTTAATTTAAGCTTTAAAATTTTTTACCTATAAAGAGAGATAAGCATAAAAAACACAGTATTTACCACCGGATGATTAAAAATTTATACTAAATTTAAAATTGGAGAGATATTCAGAATAAAAATATAAAATGCTCTAAAATCTTTAATAAGACTATAAAAAGCAAATCCATGAAAAAAAATATAAGATTAAAAAAAATACTCTCCAAAGCAACTCCTAATTAATCCGTTTTCTTATCCTGTAATCTTATAAGCCGATTAAATGAATAAGACTTTTTAAATTTAGACTACATTCTTCACTCAATGAGAAATGCATTATTTCTGAGAATGCACAAAATAAAACATATTTAGTTCTTAACATATTTTTTCCAACTTTAAATTAAGTACTGTGAAATGAAACTACAATAGTTCAAAATGCAAAAATTTTGAAAAAAACAGAATGAGTTAAAGTAGGAAAAAATTTGGAAAATCAGTTCTTTTCTTTCCTTTTTTCTAAAGAAATTTACAAAAACTTAATTTAATTCGTTTGTTAATTACAGCCCTTCCTGTGCATAAGGGAAGACATTTCCTACTCAGCCACTGCAAAATTCGTCCCCTCCTTCCATCGTCTCTCCCTCCTCTTTCCAGTCACGTTCCACCTTCAATTAAGACTCGGGGGACAACATACCTCCCTCCTTCTCCTTATTTTACTTTTAACTTATCCGTGTTTCCTACGCGTTTCACCGAATAGAAAGAGAGGAAAAGTGGATTGAGTAAAAAAACGATGCTTCTATTTGTATTTTGTGTATTAGATTAAAACCGTTATAAAGATACAAAATGAATGCTAGTTTAAAAATAAAAGATAGCCACTTTCCACAAAAATGCTCACGTTGATATAATACTTTGTTAAATATTTAGCACTTATCTAATATAACTTTAATTCCCTAATTTACCTAACAATGCCAAATTTCATTTGAGGGCTATAATGACAATTTATTTATGGAGTCTTCTTGAAGTCCTCAAGTGAGAAAGGTCTATACAAAATATAGGGTGACTGAAAAGTATTGCTACACTTTCAAACATGAATTAAAAATAAATGAACAAAGATTTTCACTTACGGTTTTTTACGTATCATAAAGAAAATATTAAAGTTTATGCTTAATGAAATGTAAAGCATAAGGTGCAATGTTCACGTTTTAAGACATTATTGATTCAAAATGGCTTCACCACACGATCAAGCTCAAGTTGTAGACGAGTTTATGGAATTTAAATCTGCAACACATGTACAGTTGTTTTAATTCCCAAATCCTTAATTCCATTGGTCAGTTAGACGATTATTTTCATTATATTTTATGTTATTCCAGTAATTCAGTCCACCTTTTAGGCATTTTGATTTATTTTCTTAAACGACACTGAAGACGTGTACACAGCACAAAGAACAATACATAACTAATTCTACAAGCTAAAAAAACTCAGATGACTTGCAGTGCCATCTATTCATTTTACGTTTAATTTATAACACATTTCCCACATGAACGAACAGTTCATAACTGCAAATTAATATTGTTACTTGCATTATGCTAAATTTAAATGTTAATACATCAGATTTTCACCTATAATTATTACAACGTACAATATTCATAATATCCATTAAACTATATTAAATCATAGGAGCAAAATTTAAATACCAAATAAATTTCAATAATAATGAATTTAAAGTTAAAGCAACAGATATATAATACATTTCTGAAAAGCTTAATAATTCCAAATAAATGCAATAAAATACAAATAATAATAAACGCCTCAATGGAGTACCAACAAACTATTTAGAAGCTATTAAAAATTACCGGGGTGATGGAGGGGAAGAGGAGGTCCAATACCGTGTGGCCACCTAGATTTCAAGACATACCTCCCATGAACTTTTTGTAGGATACGCGAAAAACATTGTTTACCAATCTCCAATTCGTTACACTGATAAATTGAAGAATTCAAATTAAACGCGTATTCAGAATATTCATCCTGCAATATGTCATAGAACGCTGCCTGAAATCTCATAGAGACTCAAGGCTTTGCTAGTAACTATCAGTGGGCACTTTAAATGATGCAATAAAACTTATAAGAAAAACTTTGGTACTTTCTTTAAGAAATATATATAAAAAAACCCGTAAGCGAATATCTTTGCTTTTTTATTTGTAATTAATATTTGAAAGTATTGTTATACTTTTCAAACACCCTGTATATTTTCCAGAGAAGCACAATACAACAGCAAAAAAATATTGCTCTTCTAAATGGCAATTTGCCGATAAAATAAATGTTTATGGATATGTTGTGATCTTGGACCGTTGGATGCCATTTTAACTTCACACGAATTATTTATAAAATGTGAATTCAATGATGTTTTGAGAGGTAACAGTATTATAAAAAAAAATATGCTCCTAGTTATATCAATATTAACTTTTCATTGTTTTGCTTCTTTAGGCCATCATCAAATGAACCCTTTTCAAAAAAATATTTATTCGCTTATTCAATTTATAAAGCTTATATTTGAAACTTTTTCTTAAAATGCATTGTTTTTGAAAAGGAGACTTATTTAAATTGATTTTAATTTAAGACGCACTGGGAAACAACAGGCACCTGACGTTAACGACGGACCTGATAGTTTTAACCATGGTAAAATCACAAGAATAACATCTAAGCTGCTCCCTAGCTAAACTACCACACCACACTAACAAGAGGACTTTGGGCCTTAATTAATTTGAAGTGCCTTAGGCCCTCTACACGTCTATTGAAAAGGCGAATAACGTTTTCTAAGTATTAAAAATGTGTTGTTTATTTCAATTTAAGTAAGGAAGAAATTAATTTCATTAAAGAAGGGAATTCCTTTTAATCCAAAGTAACTTAATTAAAAATAAAAATAAATTAGGTAGTTAAAAGATTAAAAAAACATTTATAATTGTTTTATATGATCGAATTCTTATCTAAATTATGCAGAATTATTATTGATATTATCATCATTGGATACACATTTAAGATTTGGGAAAATCAATAATTTGTAAGCTTTTTGTAGAAAATCATGCACCGCGCTTCATAAAAGATTCAGAATCAAATTTTTATGGTTGTTTGCAGAGTGCTCTGGTACGAGATTATGTGCTCAAATATCGATACAACCAAAGATACGTCGTATATATTAATTTCTTAGCCTTGTATTTTGATTGAAGCAACGCTCATATTATTATCATGAAGAGAGCAATTGAAGAGTGGGAATGTTAGTTTAAACATTATCTTCACAATCTAAACTAACTCCTAAATTATTAACTATATTGCTTGAAAGTTCTTCATGTACAGCACAGAGATTACCAATGCCATCCAGGACACCTTGGATCGGTTAATGGTCAACTGGTCACCGGAAAACTTTTTTAGTTTAAAAATATAATAATTTTCGAGGACCACACACACACAATAATTTTCAATTTGATAATGATATATTAATCCGTTTTAATTGTACTGATATCAAGCATATTTGTGTAGGGAGATGCATCTAAAACGGAATGTCATTCTACTAAAATAAATCTAAATCTAATATCCCGCATTTTTCTATTTTTCTGTTCGTATTCTTAGTTAAATTTTTACATTTAAGTTTTGTTCTGCGATTATTATTATTAAGATTATATTGTTGGCTAAATAATATAGAGAAAAACGTAAGGGGGTCTATGAGGAAAATTCTTTTAAAAAGGATCGATGTTCGAAAACGCTTAGACCCTGTCTAAGCGTTTTCTGTCAAGAGAAAAATAGATTGAAAAACTCAATAAAAAATAGTAATTGTTTTAACATGTAATAGCCCCTTTATAGTATTAGTTGTGTTCTTGTAAATTGTGCATCTTTAATTAATGATAAATTTCAGCTTCTAACAGAGCTATGAGTGGATGATCTATAATCTTGAGCTCTGAGCTGAGACAAGTGTTAAGAATTCCCAAACAAATTCTCATTGTAACCACAACAGGGCATCTGAAAGCTTATGTAAGTAGAAACTTTGTTTTTCTTAACAAATACTATGTATTTCCGAATGTAGCTCTTCCATCTTGAAGGTGCCAGGTCTAATAATACTGTTGTTTTGTTAAGAACTGATCTGCCTTATTGAAGTCTCGCATTTAATGTCTGTCCATAACATTATAACAAAGACGACATTTGAACAAGTACTTTTCTCACCTTGCATTTACATCTCACTTCGAAAAAAAATTTATTACCATTCAACACCCAAAAATTTTTAACCATTCAACAGATAAATCACAATTCAACTCTGATCTTTGTTTTAAGGTGACTGGCTATATTCGGAATCACGATTTTTAAAAAAAAACAATTTGTAAACGAATAACTTTTTTATATTTAGAGTCAGTTGAACTAGAATATACATGCAAAACTTTTTTAAGAATATTACTTCAAGATAAAGTGATTTAAATGCAATTTTTGGCAAAACATGTAGAAAGAATGACAAACTTTAAAAAACATTCTCCTTTTATGAAAACTGAATCTTTAGCAATAATACTTTTCCTATATATAGTTAGGACACCTGTACCAGGGTTGAACTAAAATCTAAAAAATTCACATTATTTTCAGAGTTATGATTCATTAGAGTTATGAGGTAATATAACTCATGTTTTCTGATAAAATTTATTTAGTCTGTGATATAATAAAATGTGACTAAATACACTTCTAAGTTATACATTTCAAAAAAAAATTGAGTTCAACCGATAGGCAAAATATAGGCAAAATATCATTATTATAGAAGCATTTTTCATAAAAGGAGATTGTTATGAAAATATCATTCTTTCTTCATTTTGTACCAAAATAATTGCATTAAATAATTTTTTCCTGAAAAATATTCTTATAATATCTGATATGTATATTATAAATCTAATGACATTAAATATCAAAGAATTATGCTTTTATGAGTTTTTTTTTTCAAAATCATGGTTCCGAACTTAGTTAGTCTCCTTAAATATCAACTAATTCAAGATTGTAATGTCCATCACTCGGGGATTATGGTGATGTATTTTTGAAAGGTGGGGGAGTAATTAGGATTTGTGTGTGTTGTGTGAATCCTTTTGTCTAGAAAGCGGGTGTTTCTATTTCAAAACTTTCATTGCCACAAAATAAGATCAAAAGAAAATGTAATATTTCAGCTTCTATTCTGTAAACTCTTCTGTAATGTAATCAAAATGACGAAATATCAATAATCTTACTCCTGAGACACACTCCCTTAGGTACAGCAACTCTACACTTTATTCTTGATTCTTACTTGACTCACTTTTCTTAGAATCAACGGCAAATGTTCCAGGAACCACAGTTGAGTTAACGGACCGCGTCCTGGTTCAAATTTTCTGCTTAGTTTGTCTTCCCTCGTCATCTTCTCTGTTAATTCAGTCGCAAATTAGAGGAGATTTCAGCGCAGTAAGCACAAAACCCAAAGAACAAACTTCAGCCACTTTCCAAGTAGTTTTAAGTTGAATGCTTGAGTTCTAAAAAACTTCTTCTCTTCGTTAAGAAAGTTTTCGAACAAGGTTTCGAAGGATCAGCGAATTCAATCTAGCGATGTTGTTTAAGGTCCTTCATAAAGTTTTGCCTCACTGGAAACTTAAAACCAATTTTAATACCTAATTTTGCTCGGGGATTCAACCCCTGTGATGAACTGAACGGCGCTAAGATTTTAAATAACGCTCGAGTCTTGAAGAAAATATTTCGAACGCTCTCAGTTATTCATCCGTGAATTTCTTCCTTCGCTTCAAGAAGAGGTTTATTTTGGAATGTGCAAAAAACGTCTAAAAATTGTTGCCTATTAATTGGTATTTCATCGAAAGACATATAAAACCTAATTTTTTTATTAATTACTTAAAAATAATTATCCCGTTTTAGCATTAATTTTCAATAATTCTTGCAATATTAATGATTATAAAAAATAATGATCGACTGAGAAAGTATTGTATTTTTAAGCAATAAACCCAATAAGCAATTTATTAAAATATGGACCAAGAATTTTTTATGTGGCACTTAGGGAATTTTAATATCGGCCAACAATCTATGAAAGCTCAAAAAATATTATCTAAGAAAATACATTATGGATTTTAATCTTATCAATGTATAAATTTAAATATCTTACATTTGAAAAAAGTTACGGAATCTCTAAATGCAGACAGACCTTAAAGAATAAAACTGTTGTTTTAAGAAGAAATAATATAGTTCAACTATTCAACAACAAATGTTCGTTAACTATATACTTGTGTCACATTCTAAGGAGAAGTAATATAAAAACACACACATTAGCGTGCAAAAATTAAGAACCAAAGGAATTTTTCGATATACAACCATGAAATTGTCAAAAATGGCCTTTTGTGACACACACACACACACACACACATATATATATATATATGCGTATTTTTTACATTATTATAAATAAATCAGGTTTTTTGTGTTTCATTTTAATTTTTTTTCTTCTTAGTAACATTTCAAATTGCATGTGGATTTTTGTCCCACTTCTCATGTCAGTACATTTTATAATTACAGCTTATTTTTAAAAAATACTGTCATACTTTTTCTTTGCTGAACTACTCCTATTGTTGTAAAACAGAATTTACAGAGGTATTTTTTAACACGTACATTTGTGACGGATCTATACGGTCTTCCACTCTGACCTCTCTATATTTTTAAAGTATTTTATTTATTTCAACCAATCTCCACCGGGAGCCAAAGCGTGATTTATGCAAATGAGATATATTATATAAGTTCGGGTTTCGCGAGTTAAGGAAGTTAAGTAAAGGGAAGAGATAGAAGAGTGAAGTTAAATGAATTGATAATTGGTAGGTCAACACGCAGTTGTTGCCATTCGTAGATAGCAGTTACGAGTGGAGCTACGCTGGGAGAAGTAGATTGAAGTTGGTAAAAATTCCGTGTGTGGATCCTTCACCATTCTCCTAACCTGTCAACAAGGCAAATATCATCACGACGGAACAGCCGATGATAAAAGATAAGGTCAGTGATTTAAAATATTGTGAATATACGTACGTGGCTAGCTGTAATTGTGCGTGTTTAAGCTTTCGTAGATTCAGTTGCGATTCTGTTGTTCCGCTAGTAGTAATTCCCCTTTTCGTACTCCACTTTATTTTGTTTCTCTTAAATTTGAATTGTGTATTTATATCTTTCTGTGTTAATAAGAATCAATAAATATAGATATTCACAATTATGTCTTGTGATCCTTTAAGTCCGCCTACACGTCCAGAAATATTTAATGATAGACGGGGAGATGATAGTCTGAGGGGAGGCTTTGAGTTACGACACATTGGCAATTCAAGATAAAATACGTGTACATTTTTTAAAAATATATTTTCATGATCTAGTGAACATATTTTGCAGGAGGCACTCTTTTAGAGTTTTAAATACATGCGATTTTAAACTTTAACCGCTTGCCTGATTTTTCCGAGTTATCTCGGGTTTGTATATATTGCAGTTAAACATTACCCCGACAAAACTCGGTAGAGGCAGAATTTGTTGGTACGATTTGTTTTATTACGGTTTTACTCCGCCTAAAGAAACGAAAGGAAATCTTCAACTTTGATTGACAGTTTGCCAATGTTTGTTGGTATCGCGGTTCTTTTCGCGGGACTGGTCACGTGTTTTCCCTATAATATAGCACACGCGGCTTGTGGATTTTATTAATGTATAAAAAATGATAGTTGCGTTGAAAAAAGTAAAATAATGTTGATGATGTAAGATAGCGAAAGAGATGATATTTCAGATAGTGATTATAAAAAGGCTGTCACATTGAAAAAAGTGGAAGTTATTCTTTTGTATGTAGCCTTCTCAGGGGCATAGCTACCGCCGTTGATGATACGGGGCTCCAAAATGTGTAACTACAGTCCAACTAACAGGGCTTCCATATTTAAAAAAGGGTCCCTAAGGAATTTTGATACAGGGCCCCTCAGACCTAGCTAACCTTATTGAAGACGATTGTACCCTTACTAAGACAATGACTCTGTACTCCCGTAATAGAGATTCCAGAGGTAAGCCAACAAGAAACCAGATACCAGTGTACATAATGTCAGTCATAACTTTGTGTTGTCCCTTGTTTCAAAAACTATCATACAAAGACTAATAATTAACTTTTTTCCATTTGCCCGAGATAACTCGGGATAGTAAACTAATATTAAAGCTAAATGCTTTTATACCTGTAAAAAATTAAAAATTCAACTTAAAACCTACATATTTTGTTTTGTTTCATTCCCTTGTATTTAATTATAAAATAAAAAATGTGATGATTTCTTGCAATTTTTTTCAAAAAATTTGTAAGGCAAGCGGTTAATATATGAAGATGGATTTTAGATAAATTTGGATAGAATACATCCAGAAACATGAATTAAACGTATTATTAAATTAATTCGTCTTCTTCAAATTACACAGAGTAGAATAAAGACTTTTTTTTCTCTTTGCTTTAACAATTTGAAATTTGCCTGTTGTTCTTATTATTCCGTTTGAAAATATCTAAAAAAATAAAATACAAAAAGCTAAAACTTAATTTTGAAATACTAAAATTATATAAAGACTTGTTAGGATTCAATATACTTTAAATGTCCCGATAACTTGTCTGTTGAAGCTGAAAGTTGGACAAAACTATGGTACTAAAATACTATAAATTTTTTTTACTATTTGATAAACTTTTCAAATCTTTGCATTGTGCACAAATATCTAAAACTCTAGTAAATATATAAAAAATAAAAAAATAATACTACAGTTCTTATATGATTTTAGAAAAAATTTTCTACTCTGAAAATTTAAGTAACAAGTCAAATTATACAAATGTGACTTTAACAAATCAAGTGATAATTAAACCAATAAAAACGTGCATTAATTAGCTGAAATTAAAATTTGTCAGCCAATCTGAATTTGGCAACCAAATATTAATCTCATTGATTCACACTAACTTTCCCAGTATATAAAACTGTTTTTACTCGAATAAAACAAAATGCCCCTAAAATAAGAAAGATGAAGATTTTTTTTCGTATTCTGATTTTTTTTCTCCATTTTATCTTCGAATTTATTCTTATGGTTATGTTAGAGGTCTATTCTTAGTTATTTCAGGGTTTTAAGAATATTCTTTCTTATGTGTTTAGTAAAAAATAAAATCAGACTAAAAACTGCATTTCCTACAGTTTCTAAATACGTTTTACTTCATTAAGATAAGTATAATATATTTACAAATTCAAAAATGATTCAATGGGGTTTTAAAATCGTAATCTTAAAAATATCTTCATATAATATTAAAGAAAACGAATCAACCAAAAAGTTATTTTAAGGTTTGTATTATAAAATGCTCTAGTCTACATACATATTTAATACATATAAATGAGCCTGCTATTATTTGTAAACATTTTTAAAATGGGGAGTTCTTAAAATTGAAAAACATTTGTTAAAAATTTTCCCCTTTTGAGGCAAAGTTCACTTTAAACTTCAGATGAATAGAAAACACACATAAATCATATATAGTCGGAAGGAAATGCAATGATTTAAGCAAATATGAGTACAACGAAAGATACCACTTATAAAAATTTTCACTTGGGACTCTGCTTTCACACAAAAGATCAAGGCAAGACAATTCTGGTATTGAAATTATACCGCTGTAATTTCAATATCTTCTTCACATCTTACAAGTAACTTAAAAATGTTTAATAGTGAATTATTAAATGGGGGAAAACATAATTTCGATGTACACATATTTTCTTTCGGATCACACAAAGTGGTTGCATTTAGAATCAATGAAGCACATACACAACCCCATCCTTAACAAAACAATAGCACATGGGCTGTAAAATGCATTTGTCATATTATAAAACTTTTTTGCACCTAGAATTTCCCTGGTACAGCCTTTTCTAACGACATCAGTGCCGTAACTGCGTATTTTGAAATGGAAATTCGTTGCATTAACTGTTTATCGCTTACCCCCACAGGAAAGGCGTAAAGATTGCCCTCAGCGGTGACGGCTGCCGAAAAATATAGAAAGATATATAGAGCGAAAAGGGAAAAAACTGCGAAAAAAAAACAGAAAAAGAAAGAAATCAGGGCCGTGATTTACGCCCTATTTTCGGCAAGACCCTATTTTCTCGGGGATGATTGGGGCACAAACCGAGACTTCGACAAAGTTAAAGCAAACAGTCTCAGTGGCCAAAATCGATTATCCGATAAGCCTATCGATTACGATGATTACATAAAATCGCGATCGACGACTCGCTGACGGGATGTGGGGGTGGGAGAACGAATGCCCCAAAACGAAATGATGAAACGAGTATAAATAAATAAAAAAGGAAGTATAGAGGGAGAGAAAAAAGAGAAAGGAGGGGAAAAAATAAAAAGAACACCCCCAAACTACTCCAAAGTGGCCCAACTAGAAGAACAAAAAGTTGGAAGTGAAAAAAAAGTTCGAACCATAAGTGAGTAAGAAAGAAAAAAAAATGATAAGAAGGGGATGGTGAAAAAAAAGGTATCGTTTGGGCGTTGGGGATCGAAATTCGGGTCGATGGTCCAACTCAAACTGCCATTAACGGATTTTCTTCCATTTTATGTTTCACCGGTGTTACTGATGCTATTAGATGGAGCGCCCTCTAGAGGGTCCCAGAGATGGGTATCAGGTTGCGAAATGCTGACTCCATTTAATTTTTTCTTTGTACTTTTTTTTCTTTTCAGTGTTCCTTCATTTGACATCGGAATAATCTCGGATTGCAATTGATGGAACAAACAGACCTAGATTCTTTGATTTATACTCTCTCCAAAATCAGAAAGTAATTTTAGTTTGATGTGTTTCCGGACGGATAACTTTGGTCTTAATTCAACTTTAGCAGTACTGTTCGATATTTTTCATAGAGAAGGAAAAAAAATATTATTATTTACGTACGCGCCGCGGCGGAAGTAAAACTTCATGTGGAGGAGTGTCACTCACATCATGCCTGCGCAAGAATTCAAAAAACCTGGTGGCAAGATAACCCTCAAACGAGCTTCTAACAATGATTTTTTTATGCGAATGTTTCTCTGGTTTATTTTATACAAACTATACTAATGGTTTTTTAAAAATGTTTCTAAATAGTTGTTAATCATGCCACATGTACTAAATATGTTTAGTAAATAAGTATCAAATTGAATAATAAATTATAAAATATTAAACGGAAATGTTATAGAATACTTTCCCATGCTTCTGGTCATAACCTTTGTATAACAGAAATATTTAATAATTTGGCATAGATCACTGTGTTTGAATAATATATAATTTTCTTAGTACTTAATATATAAAAAAGTTTTGAGGAAAGGTTTAGACTCTTAAGAAACGATGTTGGACAATAAAATGGGCATACGTTCTATTTATCACAAATACTTATCAAGAACGTAGAGCAGTAGAATAGTTATTTTTCCCTTTTATCTGAGATGTAACGTCTCAAAACATTGTGATATATTTTATAAACAATTCTTACACAGCAAAAATTCCAGTTTGCTAGTTACTGTTATAAGCTTTATTTCATTGTATTTATTATTTTTTCAGAACAATAGTACTTAATGCATTAAATATCTTACATATGAAATCGAAGATATAAGATATTAAGGAGAAAAAAAATTAACTAAAAATAATATAATTTTCAAGATTTTGTTTAATTACTTATATAATAGGAGACTACTTAAGGTGATATAGATTTACCTTTGATAGTAGTTCAAAATTATTCATTTTAAACACTTTAACTCCTAATAGCGAAGAAGATATTCCTCAAACCACCATTTAGAGACATATCTTGCAAGTGGATTTACAACTTTCAGATTAAACCAACATCGGGATTAAAATTAGATGTAATGTTGTTGTTCTACTAATGCATAAGATCTAAGATATTTTGAGAAATATGAACAATTTGTTGAAAGGGGATGGAACGAAATGGAAGATTGAACGCTCACAGCAATGAAATAGCATATTCAGAGATTAAGAATGCACAAACTCTAGTATAAAATAATTTCCCCATATCTTACATCCCCTTTTTTGAATGAATCAATTTAGACCATTGTAATTTTGTCATTTTCTTACCAAGAAAGCATTCGGGGATATTCAATGTTCTAGACTATTTTCTGGCTTAATGATTCAAGAATGTTAGAATATAATTTAAGTAGACTCTGAAAATAATAAAACATCCACAAAACTTATCTGAGATAAGATGAATATCTTTTATCTTATGTCTGGTCAACTTATCTTCAACAAATCCATACCATATTATAGACTGCATAAGTTCTCTTTGAAAACGTTTTAATAAGGATTAGAATCTTTAAACATCCTTCAAAAAGTAATCTCGCAAATTAATCCGATGTATTACAACAGATATTCTTTAGACTTATATTCAAAGGGCACAACAGATGTTAAGTCATGCTTATGGTTAAAAAGAATGCTTATGAATTAAATTATGATGAAAGAATACACACACAGAGTAGGAGACAAAGATTTGAAAGATAAGGTCCAGCGAACTATTGAATAGAGTTCCGCGTATCGTTATCTCAAAGTCTAGGTAGACATTTAAGGAGTAACAATTGCTATAGATTGAAGTAATCAATTTAAACAAATTAAATTTTTGCATTGCTATACATTAACAGTTTTTATACTTTAGCTCAACTATAACGTGAAATCAACAAAAACGTGCACCAATTAAGCCATTTAAAAACAACAATAACATTGACTACGTTTGCCGTGTGGACATGATCGTGAAGTCAAGACCTATTTTTTCTATAGAGTCTATAATTCGAGCACTAATGTCACTAAAACCCGTTGTGTAGAAGAGATAATACACGTTAAATCTATTGAAGCTCCAAGTCCTTAAGCTGTCACTGTGTGGTGTCACCCTCTTATCCTACCTGCGATTAAAAATTACAAGTGTAGCTTCAAAGTGCGATGGTAAGAAGCAACAATAAAAACGTTAAGAGTATCTTAAGTAAAGCTTCTAATTATATGTTTCTGATAGACTCATATTGATGCTAAATACACTTTATAACTATGAAATATTACAATACACAATATAATTATGAATTATTGTAATACTCTATATAATATTATGAGCTATTTCAATACAATATGTAATGAACCCCGATCAAATGACGTTGATTACACGTGAACTAGCCCTTCATTATCTACATTTATGCTATATTAATGAAATATTTTAAACCTTGGGGGATTTAACGTGCATTATTTCCTCTATACGACGGGATTTAAGAGAATTAAGGACACAAATAATCAGTTTAAATTTGACTAAAATATTGTCGGCAACTGGCTCAAGACAATGATTGATCGGCTAGCTAGGAGTCGCTTTTGTTTTATGTTACACAATATGGTCCAAATGCAGTACATTTTTAGCCTGATAAAATTGACTGGAAACCAGAAAAATACACACTTTGTCTAGTATTCCTGTTTCATAATCTAATAAAAATTAACATATTTTCAGAATTTTTTTTATTTCAATAAATTTCTGTTTTTTTTTTACAAAAAAAATTGGTTTATATATATATATATTAGCAAGGATTCACACTTTAAAGAAAATATGAAAGAAAACATTAAATAAAATACCGATGCTGTAGTTGAATAAGGCGTGTGTTCACCTCTGACAGCCAGGCACACGGCACAGCGATTTACCATACTTGCTATGAGATGATGAATGATTTGTGGGCTCAAACGGTTCCAAGCTTCTTGGAGAGCTCTCTTCAGTTCTCTAACGGACCGGCTGCAATTTGTCTCCCGAGCATATCCCATACATCTCGATAGGATTTAAATCAGGGGAGTTCGCAGGCCACGACATGCGCTGGATGTTTTCCGTTTCAAGGAAGTCATCAATCAGCACCGCTCAGTGACATGGCCCATTATCATCCATGAATATGAAGTCAGGACCAACAGCACCTCCAAACAAGCGAATATAAGGCTCAAGAACTTCATTTCTGTATCTTTGAGCAGTGACAGACCGTGTCAAAGAAATGGAGGTCTGTGAGGCCATCCATCATGATGCCTGCCCATACCATTACTCCCCTTGATGGAAAATGATGTCTTTGCGTTATGTTTCTTCCCACGTTCTCTCCATATCGTTACCCGCCGAGAATCACTATTCAGACTAAACCGGGACTCGTCACTGAACATCACATTGGCCCACTCTCCTACACTCCAATGTTGATGTTTCAAACTCCAGTTCAAACGAGCGCGTTTATGCGCACATGTGAGGGGAATGCAAACTGCTGGTCTTCTGGTATACAGGCAAGCATGACTGAGTCTCCTGTAAACAGTTTGTCTCGAAATTCGTATTCCTGTGGCGCTGAACCCAGTGCTCTGGCAGTACTGCCCCTCTGACGTCGCGCACTTATTACACCAGATATTGGTCTTGGCGAGGGTCTGTGACTCTTGATTGACCTGATACTGGTTGTCGGGTAACATCTAACGTTCTTTGAAACCTCTGCCACAGTCTTGAGATCAGAGACTGGTTCACATTCAGAATTCGAGACACTTCGTTTTGCGATCGTGAGGATTCCAGCATTTCAACGATTCTTACTTTCGTAAACATGTCCAGTTGGCGTCTTTGTGCCATCATTCACCTTGTTTGATGGTTAACAACGTTCCTTCGCACAGCAGTTGCGCGAAACTTGTCTGAACAGCCGTGAATTGGTTTCTCCGCGTTCCGACATGTGCCGGTATTTCGCGCTGGACGTAGTCGGCTGAAAAGTTTTGCATAAACCCAATGTTTCTTCTTCACCCAATTAATATCTGCAAGAAATTTGGAATAATTTTACGAATATTTACTCCATGTTTTTCGCATTTTACGATTTATGCTTAACTTTTGGACACCAGTATATATATATATATATATATATATATATATATATATATATATATATATTGTGTTTTTCACGATCGAAAATTATTTATTATTTTTTTCGTTACATTGAAAAATACATGGGGAGTAAAATTAACATGCGTCCGTAGCATTCTTCAATTGTTCCTCCGGTGGCACTAAATGTGTAACAGCGATTGTCATCTTTACCGCAACCACCCAAAAAACCAAGAGTTTGGAAGTCCATGAAAAACCCTGGTCAATGTGGGTCCTATCTCGGGACACCTGGAGAGAGCCGAGGCAGTTGCCTACTTTTGCCTATGAGCATACCTCCATAGGCTTGGCTTGGCTGCTGAAGAGGCCTGCCCACTCGGGGCTGTGCTAGGATGGATGACGACCACCTGCTCCCATACAATGGACCCGATGTGCATCCGACTGACGGCATTGTCAGTTGGTACTGTGAGGCTCGGCGTAAATAGTCAAGCACGGACGCTGGATAAATAAGTAATAAAATGAAAAACATAATAATTTTATAGTATTACTAAAACTAAAGTTACCGCATGAAATAATTATATATCTCTTGATATATATATGTATATCTCACACACATATATATACATATATATTGAATTAATATGAATATTAAGATATTCTATTTCCATAAAATGGATTCTAAATTTATATTCTCTTCTTCAACACTAAGCTAAAACAATATGTAAGTAAAATAAATCCATCGATAAATAGAAGATTTGCAAGTTTATCATTATACAGTTGTCTTGTATAATGACGCAGTTTTCCACACCACTGTCAGTGCAGTAAAGCCTAATGAAAGCAAAAACTATCTCATTTTACTTATAGAAAACATCACGCAAATCCGAAATCTACCAGATCTGACTCTCATAATACCTCAGATAATCAAGCTCGTTAAAAGGCAATAGAGCATTTTTGATGATCGCGTGATGAAATGTAAAATAGCTGCCACCACGCAAAAGGAAAAAAATTCATTGGAATTTGTAATTCTCAGGCCAAGAATGATAAGTTCCCCAACCAAAACCTCGTCTTAAATCATGAAATACGCCCATCAACGCCTGCTAATGATTCATAAATCCTTTCAGAAGCCGTTGCTTACAAGTGAGCAGCTCCAAATGCCAGTGCGAATTCCCGACTGCAAGGGGCGGTACAAAGCATCTCGGTGAAGAAAGGGGACATAAGCAGGGGGGGGGAGAACTCTAAAAATCATCATCCCTCGTGTCCTGACAGATTATTCAAGGGTTTTACCAGCGGTGTACTCCATCCATCTCACTTGTCTATAAAACGTGCTCTCGGAACACGTCTGCTGCCTCCCCCCTCCCCCCCCTGAATTATGGATCTGGGGGTTTTATGGTTTTAGCGACACTTTTATAGAGACGGAGCAGATTTTCCATGTTACGGGGACAGAAAAAGTGAAAGGAAGAGAATGGAGTAGAGGGGGGGAAAAAACTGGAGTGTACTCGAAATTCAGAAGGATGGAGGGGAACGATCGTGAAGAGGTGTTCATAGTAGTAGAAGAGAAGGGAAAAGAAAGAATAAGTACCTCTTGCGACTGATGCTCCATCTCAGATATAGAAGGGACGAGAGGTACTCTAGTCGCACAAAGAGAAGGGATTCGCTAATGAATAATTTTAAATTAGAAGATTAAATTTGAAAATTATACGGAAAACGTTCAATCACGTGTCATGCAATAAGGAAAGATAAGAAATGTGTACAGAGTTTTATATATGCATATAAAATCCCCCATATATTATACTTTCTTCATATATATATATATATATATATATATATATGTGTGTGTGGTGTGTGTGTGTGTGTACGTACGAGAGCTGTTCAATAAGTAATAAGAATAAAATTATAAAAAAATAAAAGAATACTATTAATTCCACATCATCATTTACATGGTCCTTTTCGAAATAACTTCCGCGGCACGCAATGCATTTATCCCAACATTCTGTCCACTTCTTAAAACATGTAAAAGTCCGTGTTGTGAGAGCTTTTCCAAACTGCCTCCGCTGCCTTTACACATGTTTTTTGTTTGCAAAATATTTTCCTCGTAATGGTTTCTTAAGTTGAGGAAACAGCCAAAAATTGCATGGAGCGAGCTCAGGACTGTATGGAGGGCTTGGTAAAATCTCTACGTTGTTCTGCTGCAAAGCATCCAATGCGCAACGAGCAATATGTGGTCGGGCATTGTCATGGTCATTGCCCTTTTGGAACAATGTACGCTTCCTTTTAATGTGCTATATCATTGTTCGTTGGACATTCACGTAGAACGAACCGTTTACGGTTGTACCGGTTCGACAGCATGTTGATACACAATTCCTTCATATTGAAAACAAATTATAGTCATAACTTTACCAGCCGATTTCCCAGATCTTGCTTTCTTGGGAGTAGGTGAAGATGGATGCTTCCATTCACTGCTTTGTTGTTTTATGGTTGGGTCATAGTGATACAACCAAACTTCGTCTGCTGTGATGATGCGTTTTAAGAAATTGCCGCCTTCTTGTTCCAGTCTTTCTTTCCATTCTGTGCAAACATCCACTCGATGCTGCATTTGCTCAGGTGTCAACAATTTCGGAATCCATCACGTGCAAACACGTTTCAGTTGCAAATGTTTTGCCATGATCGAGTGAACACTTCCTACAGAAATATCAAGAGAGCATGCAGCTGAAGTATTGTTATTCTGCGTTCCTCCTTGGTGACAATCGCAGCTGTGTTAATCATTGTCTCTGTGATGGACGTTGAAGGTCGTCCCTCAAGTTCAATATCTTCCCCATTTTGTCTACCTACCTTCTGTAAAAACGATATAGGGGATTCTGATTTAAAAAGGAATTATAGCTTTCCAGCTGGAATACTTAAGTCTCTGAACACCATAAATTTGAGCTACGATTAAAGCACCTAATTGCTTGAGTAGTGGTCTCTACTACAGGATCAACCTCCTGTTAAGTTACTGTAATTATTTCCCAATGATTGTTTATTTCGTCGTGTAAAAGCATCTAGAACAGGACAATGCCGACACATATAATCTGGAACAAGTCAAATTTCGATTTTACTGTACTTTTTCGACTTCCAAGGCCTGTGAGAAACCGACAAAGTTCTCACGCCAATCTCCGACTTCAAAATCCACCCCTTGAGGGGTGACAAGGTACCAGTGACTGAATAGTAATATCGGCGACATCCGACATTATCACGTGTCTTCCTTTGAAAGAGTAACATAATCTGCCTTTAAAGAGACACAAAAAGATGTAACCATGAACCTAGCTGAAGGCTAACTATACTCCTATATATACCTTAGCTAACTATACTTCTGAGCATCTTTTAGATTTCGGGGGTTAAGATCAACACTACATTATCGTCTTGGTTACCTCAACGTAGCCTTCACTAGAGTGACATACATAGTAGCAACAAAAGTAGCTCACGCGACAGCAGGTTATTCCGAACACACGTTTTTATATATTTTCCTAAAATTTTGTCCCCATGCTTTTGAATTTTTGTCGGCTAAACAACAAAATAATGTCTTTAGAAACACATTAAACTAATATATATATATATTTAAAAAGCATGTTTTATTCAGTGAACAATTATTATAATATGTATAAAAATAAAGAATATTGCAAGAAACATTGTTTTAAGTTAATGATTAAACAAATATTATACATAAAAAATAACAATGAATTATAACAACAAACCTAAGATGTTTTTAGGCATTAACTAAAGTTTTGATTTCTTTCTTTTTAACTAATGAAATAATTTGGATCAAGCAAACAGTTTCAAAATAAGTGTTCCGAAATTATAGCTCAATAAAACATAATTTTTTTTTTCATTTTGGTAAAAGAAAAAAAAATTGCTAAATTACGTATTTTTTTTACAATTTCAAAATTTTTTTTCTTACATATTCCAGAAACGAGACCCAAGTCTTATTTAAAAATTCATAACTTTAACATAATTAGTCTCGGAGGAAAATGGCAATTACTTTTATTTATCAAATACATTTCGGGGTTTTAATTAAAATTTTAAGAATAATTTATGCTTCAAAAAACAAAATACAAAACCAGAAAGAAAGCTAACATCACTTGAACCCATATAAGTGGAGGATTAGGTTTGAATCAAATAAATTGGCTGGCCCGTTTCCTCAGGAAAAAAAAACTATCAGAGGCGGGAAAAATGTTCCATCTTGTGGAAAGTCGTCCGCAGTTAAGAAACAGATATTGCGATTTAGGTTCAAATATAAACTTGGGCTAAATGGCGTGTCATAAGCTATAGGATATAAAAATTATTTAATACTGCCATTTTTTATTAGGAAATTGCATTCGCTGTCGCACTTACCACAAGCCTGGAGAGAAGGGAAAAAAAGCATTTAATTTCCTCCTTCCCTCTCCCTAGCAGCAAAAATCGTTTGGTTTTATTTCTTTCTGTTTCCCTTGGGGAGAAATACAGCTGCTCATTTTTAAGCAAAAAAAAAAAATGTGAAATATGCCCGTAATTTAGAAACAGACGAAGTTCGTTAGCTTTGTTTTGATCTAGAATCCCATTATGTTTATCCCGTTCTCTTTTTTTTCTCACTTTTTTTTACTTATTTGTTTTGCTTATCCGTTCGTAATGCTAAAAAATACGATCGAAAAGTTTCTTAATACTTTTAAGAGAACCATTTTGGCTTAATTTATTTCATCTGTGCTGTTATTTAAATAATTTTAAAGCGGGCTGAAAGGAAAATGTAAAAAGAAGGAAAAAGTAAGGTGAGAAAAGACAGAGTTGACGGTTCGGTTCGATACATGACTCAAATTTTAAACTTAGCTATGTTTCTATTCGTATCTTTTAAGAGAAAAAAATATTCAGTCAGGTTAAAATATAAAGTTGAAAAATTATTAGTATTCCTTAAACAATGAGAAGTTATTTTTTGAAAATAAATAAAAATGTTAAAATATTGGCTGTTGAATATTCCGTCTTCTAGATGAGGTTGTTCCACGTCACATCTATCGAGCTGAAAGTCCTTCATTTGGTGTCGTGTGGTGATTCGGAGAGGTGGAAAGTCAACTCAAGTGTCATTCTTCTTAATTGACCACGGCGGAAAATTACGAGATTCATAACCAACAGCTTTAATGTTGCTTTATAAAGGGTATTATTCATCTCTGATTATCATGAAACTTATATTAAATAAAGTTATTTTATACATCATTATGAAACATTGCTATACCATCAATAGCAGAATACACTAACTAATAACTCTAATTTTTTAAGTGTTCTTATTTAAATATATATGTACTTGCAAGTGTACAGAGAAAAATAATTAGCGTACTTTGTAAGAATGTGGATTTTCTCGTGCACTATTCAATGCTTTGAATTTAATAGGCTAATTTCGTATGTGTGGGGAGGGGGGCAACTAAACATTTCAATATAATTTTTGGTTCAAGCAAGCTAAGTTTCCCAAGTTTGCTAACTTGGCTTATCCTCTACACAATAAATAATAATACTTCGAACGCCAATTAATAATTTTATTTGTACTATAAATCTTAGCTAGATTTTTAAATTTTTTTTTTAATTTCGAGAAATTCTGAAGAAAGATATATACTTACCGTATACTTCTCTCAGTATCTCTCAAGATTTCGATTTCATGTACTGTGAAGCATTCATAATATACCTAAAATACAATATATCCTTTAGTATAGTGTCGCCCATCCGGTATAGTGGTTAGCGACTCTAACTGCTATGCCGTAGGGCCTGGGTTCGAATCCCGGGTAAGGCATGGATATTTGTAAATGTGTAGTGCCTTTTTGCGGCATGGGGATACTCTAAATAGCCGTCGAGCCGCAAGTCCTCTCGTGAGGTTGGAGGAAGGGGAAGAGAAGTGGGAGGCCCCTGACCACTCCCAGGGGGCTCTCCCTCAAAATTGGGGTGGAACCGAGCCAAATCGTACTGTCACCTGCATGGTGCTCAAAGCTACGGCTAACGACAGGCGTACAATATATCCCGATGCCATGATGAATTTCATGGGCCTAGATCTGACTACGTCAGACAGGTGGCATTAGAAACAACAACAAGAACAACAGTATAGTGTGAACTGTTCCTATTAAAATAAATCTTTGCTGAAACCCATGTTTGTACATCATCTTCCACTATAAAGGATAACTAGACGAATTGGCCTAAAATACTTGAAATCAAATTTTAAAAAATACTATAATTTGAAATTTTTCATTTAATATAGCAAATGTATTTCATAATTTTAAACGACAAACGTAACCGACCAATACAATCCTCGTCGTTGTAGGTTCTTTGCTGTCAAATAAGTTTTCTTTAATTTGCTAGGCAAATAAATTCCGAGCATATTTAGTGGCCAATTTTTTTATTGTTCATTATACAGCCACACATAACACAAAACTGACATAACATTTAAAAAAACAACTAGCATTATACATTATCTTTGTTGCCACTCCTAATAAGTTCAACATTTCCTGTTTTATATTATTTGATAATTGATTCGCGTTTGTTTATTCACTTCTGAATCTGGCAACATAATTTTAGTAAATAAGTTTTTAGAATATTCTAAGTATAGTTTACGTTTTACACTAAGAAAAGAACTGCATAATAGTTTATGTTTACCGTGCAGGTGCTCAATTAATTCGTTTTTTCATGTAAATGGTTTGATTTATTCAAAACTGTAAATAGCTTCATTTATCCTGTTGACGAAGAAAAATAAAAGAACACTGAAACTGAAGAAGAATTTTTCTCGAGTCGCAAGAATCTTCGATTTCACACCATTTTTCTTTACATCCTAGTGATCGTAACCGTCCTTTCGTGCCTCCTCCATTTTGTAAATTTATCTTCTTTTTTGGATTCCGAGGGCAGCGCCATCTATATAGTTTTTAAGTCAGGCGAACCTTACAAGACCCTTATTTGAAGAAAAAAAGATTTGAAATACAATATCCAGTGCCTTACAGATATATCATAAGCAGTCGTCTCGCATAACACACATCACATACCCTTTCAACTTATATTTATTAATCTGAATTTGGATGTATTTCTAAGCCAAATTTTTAATAATTTTCATACTAAAACATAGTTATTTGAATCATTGTGATGTTTGTGTGTGTCTTTGTGTGTGTGAGAGTGTGTGCGTGAATCTCATTTTGTTTTTAAAATATCTATAACTCAGTTATGACACTCTAAATAGTTGCAAACTGCAGAAGAAAAATATATGATGAAAGAAAGTATTTATGCTGAATAATTGGTGGGGATCATATAAAGCTTAGTAAAATATACAAGATTGTTAACAAAAACAACAACAACCGAAAATTTATTTCATTTTACTCTAAAAAATTTAACTCTGCAGTATATTCGTATTGAATAAATGATAGACAAGAAAATGCATTACTAAATATTCTAAAATACCTATTTTGCACATTATCTTAGAATTTTGAGTAGTAATAAGTAAGCTTACCTTTAACCACTATCCTTTAATGATCAATATAATAATTTGAGAAGTAAGTTTAACCACCCACACAAAATGATTTGAAGGTCGTTCTGTTAAGGGGTTCTTTAAAAAACATAAGATATTTTTAAAATACATTGCAATTAATTGCATCCAATTCAATGAATTTTGGTTTCGAAATCTTCTTTTTCCGTTGATGTTGTTGAGCTTCTTTGGTGCTCAGTCACTAATTATTTAGATTGATTTTCTAAATGAGTTACTAATTACTTCAGATTGATTTAGTAATTTTTAAGGAATACATTTTAAACTTTCTTTTCTAATTCTGAGATTCACAGAAATATTAACATAAATCAGAAAAATTACAGAATGATTTGTGAAATTAATATTCCACTGTGTGGAAAGAATCTATAATTGCCAAACAGGTGAAACACGCGGAGTTACTTCAAACATATATTTTTTTATTTATCAAGTAATTATTTCTATTTTACTGTTTATCATAATGAGAGTTCCAATTACTTATGAGTATTTTTATAAGCAGCATATCCTCATTTATAATCATTTACAACATTTTTATTTTATGTCTTTTTTTTTCATTTAAACCTTTCCAGGCTCATTTTATTTCTGGAAAATATATAAAAAAATATCAATTTTTTTTGTTTTTATTCAGACATACATATCTTTTTAAACATAATAGTGCCATTCGCATACAAAATTTCCTAAAAATTAATGTAACAAAATCTGTTTAAATAAATGAGTAATTTACCTGTATAGTTGGTTTTTGTATGGCAGAACTCATTAGACTTCGGAGTCAAATCCCACTAACTGTAAATATAAAACTTAGAATACATAGCTTTTATCTTGAAATGCAAATGTTATTTACATCTTTTGCATAAATTATGAAATTATTAAGCGAAAATTGATCATTTATGATAGATTCGAAAATTCGGGATGATAAATTCTACTGCCGCAATCTGGACAGTAAAAAAAAGAAAAAAATATCTTCTTTCTCTTCTTACCTTTTTCCTTTATTGTCTCGCTTTGAGCAGTAAATAATACACTGTCGTGTAGGATTAGTTTTCTTCTCTATTGGGGGAATTTAGTTAACAAAGTGTCTTTCAAACAAGCATTTAGGGGGTTGCTCAGCAGAAGGATGTCCTCTTTTTGCAGAAAAATCCTCTAAGTGGTACTTTTCAATTATTCATAACCATAAAAAACCTGTGTAAAATAACTCGGGAAAGGGAGATTGAGCAGGGTAAATTTTCCCATTGCCCGAGCTATACTCGTGATGAGCCCGGATGGTACGTTTAGACTGCCCGAGCTGAGCTCGGGAAAAACCGAGAAGGCTTTAAACCAAGTTTTCTCATTCCGTATTCTACTATATGTGTTCCTGTAGCAGAAGAATGGGTTCGAATTTAATTATTTTATTGTGTAATAACTTCGGGGCTTAAACACAATGTCTCTCTCTCTTATATCATTTTCCAAATTTTCACTACACGCCATCGTAAGAAATTTAAATCTCGACAGATTTGACATGCTTCAGCCGTTCTAGACGATGCGTTTTAATCCTTTATAAGGCAATTTTTTCTAGTAATGTTATGATGCTAATTTTTGTTTGATCTCGAGATTGATTTATAAAAAGAAATTCATTTAGCTTATTGTTTAAAATTAATTTGATTTCTAAGACTATTATTTTTGTGGAAGCTTTTCAAAGGTAAGGCATCTTATGTTTTGCACTTCTTTTTATATCCCAATACATGATATACATTAAATATAATTTGCAGATACTAAAAGCTACAAAAGGAATTTTAAATTAGATATGTTAAGAAGACTTGATCCCCCAAAAGGACCAACTATCGTTTCTTTTTTAGTTAATCTTATTTTTTCTGCATTATTATCTTTCGAATGATATGACACATTTGCCCATTGGAAAGTCAGAAGTTGGATGAAACTTCATTTAAAAAATTTAAATTAACAAATTAGGCAATTTGACGACATCCCCTTTTTAGAAAAAAAATAGCTAAAAAAGCGTTTTGTGTGATAAAAAAGTGGTTTTTCTCAGTTTGTGTTTTTTTAATGCATTAGTGCATTCAAAATGCTGCTCCTTCCAAAATTATTTACCAATAACAACTTCCATGATTTTCCTGTGTGTTATATATAAAGCATATAACAAAATTAGGGATCCATTTTTCTGTAAACTGAATAATTTTTTTAAAAAATTAAAATCTAGGAGATATTGACTTTTTCGTTGAATTTTAGCAAGCATATCAACATTTTTTTTTTCCCCATCTAAAAGTAATTAAATTATTGTAAAATAGACCCTTAAATTTGTTCAGAACATCCTTAAGAATATTATAAAAAAAATTCAGCTTAAAAAATAATAATTGCAAAAGGAATACAATTTTAAAATTTTCAAAACTTTCTTCAAAAGATTTAAATTTTTAAAATTTTGTGAATAATATGTGAAAAATTTAAATTCGTAAATTTTTTTTTAATGGAAACGTTACTTGAAGTACTAAAATATAATTTTTAAATACATAAATAAAAAAGAATTGTTCAAAGGGTACCGAGTCCTCTTAAGTATTTAAATGTTTAAAACTTTATACATATTATTTTCCTTGAAATTTCAGAAAACACATATTGGGGCAATGCAAGATGTATAAATGCATCTCCTCTCTACATTAGCTTTAGTAGAGTACTACTATGCATTTTCTTTTATAAATATAGCATATGTTCGCCAATTGCAGTCAACCGTACGTCACCTGGAACAGTTTTCTTGCTACTAAGGAAATTAACAGGTCATCTTTTGCTTTTACGACTTGAAAATTCAGGAATTAGTTGTCATATTAGACAAAATGGTAGCAGCACAGATCAAATGTGGGAAAATAGCACCCCAATCGACATTTAAAAGTTAATGAAATTGGTTTAAAATATGCTTATCATAGCCTTATAAAGGGTTAAAAAGCATTAGGATTCCAACCAACGACTCGACAGAAACAGTACCAATTGAGGACTCACTGCCATAGTCACACGGCTACTATTGCCTTAATCAATGAGTGAAGTGTTTAAGGAATTTATTTCGACCTTTTATAAAGTTCGATGAAGTAGTGTTTCTTTAACCAAATAATTTATATTTGAAATATTGCTGACTTTTATTTTTGTAATTTTTAATTTATCTTTCATTTCATAATTAAAGTTTAGTCCTGCCTTATCGAGCTCCAAATTATTTTTATAGCTTAAAATAAGATTTTCAACTTCTGAATTGTGTTATTGATTTTTAAATTTTAATTTTCTTTATGAAAATCATTCGAAGAATGTCTGTAAAGAACTAACTTGTTTCTCTACAACTGTTTTTCTCTTGGTGGTATTTATTATCTTCCTCCAAAGAAATGACAAATTCATTCTTTCAAACTGTCACACGTAAAAGCGATGAGTCTCTCTTCTTTCACTTTTATATTATTTATTCCTACAAGGTTGCAATTTTCCGCCTCACACGCCTATTAGAGATCCTTTCCTTCCCGCTGCCTTGAAGAATTTTATTTGACTGATTCATAATAAAATTTTTCTGTACCAAAACACACACCAGCTGAAAGGAAAGAAGGAACAAAATTACTGGACCGTGTTTTTCCCGGGTAACATCATAATTCCCCAAGATAAGGTTGAGAAGTTAAAGGAGGAAAAAAAAGAGAGAACTGCCAACGCAGCAAAAATTAAAGAACGCCAAACATTCCGAATCAGGCGTTAAATTACAAGCTTACGATTTTACCATTTACCCACTCTGAGTAGTGGGGAATTTTGTTTCTTCTTTTTGAACAGCAGCACTCCAAAGATTTTGTATTTTTTTTTCAACAATTTTTTCTCTCTTTATTCTTACGCTTGAAAGGCAGAATAAGCTTTCATGATCTCACCTTAAAAAAGTACCGATAACTTTTTAAGAAGAGTTCAACTATATTTCCCTTCTTATTTTCTGAAGAAAAAGAAACAGACATTTTTAACATTAAGTTAATTTTATTAAAAACTCTTGATAAACCTAATCTTTTTAACATGTTCATTTAAGCATTTGGTGGATATATATATATCAGTGCTTTTTTTCGCTCAGAAATATCAAAATCTTGAGACAGATTGTTTTTTTCTATCGGCAAGTCTGTATTTTAATTCTCTCTCTGATAACATTTCTTCCTCAATTCACTATCTTAAAATTATGAATAGCAATTATTGTGATTAATATTCTTAATTTTATACTATGAATTTCATTTATGAAATATTTATGTATTTGTATTAATTACAATAATTGTCAAATGATAAGCCAACATTTCATATATATTAGTCATTATTACTGTGATTCATGTAAAGGAAATAAATTAAAAATTTTAATCAAATATATATATATATATATATATATATATATAGCACATAACTCAATAAGTCCCGGGTCTAACATATAGATGACGTTACCTTCTAACATTCCTAAGTCTAAGATAGTAGTACTAACTTTCAATCGGCACGTGTCAAAATTTTGGGATAATATCTCGTTTAGTTGAAGAGTTACAGTGGTTTTAGTGTAGCAACTTTTTATTGTTTAGAAACCATGGAAGAAAAAGAATTTCGTGTGTTAATTAGATATTGCTTTTTGATGGGGAAAAGCACTGTTCAAGCAAAACAATGGCTTGATAAATATTATCTGGACTCTGATTCATCGCCAGCAACGATTAAGCGGTGGTATGCAGACTTAAGACGTGGTCACACAGACACAAACGATGCTGACCATCCAGATCCCCCAAACTCTGTAGTTGTTCCACAAAACATCAAAAAAGTTCATAAAGCGTGAGATAGCAAAGGATTTAAAGCGATCAGAAAGCAGTATATTCACGATTCCGCATGATTATTTGTCAATGAGAAAGCAAAGTGGATGCCGCTCGATCAAAAACAACAACGCATCGAAGATTCAGAGCATTTTTTTGGAGCTGTTTAAGTGAAATAAACACGATTTTTTTGCATAGATACGTGACAATGGATGAAACATGGATTCATTATCAAAAAGATCAAATCAAAAGACCCCGGAAACAAAAAGATCGCCAGCTGAGCGGACAGCAGCCGGTGAAAGCCGTCCAAAGCAACCAAAAAATCAAAATTTATTATGGCGTCCATATTTTGGGATGCACATGGAATTCTGTTTATTGACTACGTTGGAAAAGGCAAAGCAATTAACAGTGATTAGTACATGGCGTTATTAGATCAACTGAATGAAAAGGTATGGAAAACATGTCCTCAAATGCAAAAGAAAAAATTGTTTCACCAAAACAATGCTCCGTGTCACAAGTCCTTGAAAACGATGGTCAAATTGAACGACTTACGTTTTGAATTACTTTATCACCCACCATACATTCCTTAGTGACTACTGGCTGTTTGCAAACCGTAAAAGAATACTACAGGGAAAGAAGTTTGTCTCAAATGAAGAAGTGATTGCCGCAGTTGAAGTCTATTTTGAGAGCAAAGACAAATCGTTCTACGAAAAAGATATTAAACCATTATAAAAGTAATGAGCTGATTGTATTACTCTTGAAGGGGAGTGCATTGATAAATAAAGTTCAATTTTGCCTAAAAGTTGTTGTTGTTTTATTAGTTCGGCGTAGGACTTATTGAGAGTGATGTGTTATGTATTTCATTGCGTATTTATATTTTTCATATTAAAAAAATTAAACGTGGTATTTTTTCCAATGAACAGTTATTTAACAAAGCAAAGAAAAATATTATTTCATGCTCATATACTTTGTACTGAATCAGATGAAAACCTTACATATTCTGAGAAACGAACACAGATATAATCATTTCTTTCTTCAGTTCCCCGTGTAGGTCAAATAAATATTAATTTTTATTACTTGCACTTATCTTCACCATACAAACTGTAGAAGGAATATAATGATTTTAAATCTAGGACATTTTATACAACGAAAGGTAATATCTGATCAAAATTAACCAACATTTTTTTTTCATTCTTACATTTATTGTTTATTAGTTTTTTAAATAAAATTTGGTTCGTTTTATGAATTGAGATGTCAATTTTTTTAATATAAATTGGCGATGTATAATGTAACTTTCCCCTAAACTCAGTTGGTAACAATACTACACAAAGCGTTGCATGCATGTATTTTGCATGCTTGTTTATCTACGGCAGCTGTACGTAATTTCGTTGAAAATATCCAGAAGAATTCAGCAATAAAATTAAAAGTCGTTTAACCTATACGTTAAGGTGATGGTCAGGCGGATGAATGGAAACAAAGCTGCCACAACTTTGATGCTGCTAGTGGTCTTAACGTATTTCGTAATGGGGTCCAACGACAGAGGAACTTTTTTGAATCTGAAGATTCTGTATTTAGAAGCTATGTTCCAGGACGCCCAGGAATTTCACTATCTACGGGAGACAGTTCTTTTGTTCTTCCGGCCTGTAGAAGGAAAAGTATTGTTCTGTTTCAACTCGTCACACATGCCATTTTGACGCTTCAGAAACAAAACTAACTGCTACTACTGTGCGAAGACGCTTTCTCAAGACAAATTTCTATGTAAAACAACCCGTCCCTCAGAGCCGACGACAGCTTGTTGCTTACTTATCTACGTCTTTCTTTAAAATGTAAACCCTCCCATATAAATTAGTCTGTTTACGCCACTGCCTCTGAAACATTGAATCACATATTGATATAAATGCAACAAAAATATCCCAATTGATAGGTATTTCTCAAAAGTTATAAATTTCCTCCAAATTTGAAGACGTTTCTAAATATTTCTTTAAGAATATGGATTGAAAATATACTTATGGAGAATTAAGACAGACATAAGAGTATTTTTAAAAATTGTATGAAACTGTTGTTGCTAATGCCACCCGATCGACGGTGTCAGAAAAAGGCTCATAAAATGCTTCTTAGCAAGGGGGCTAGTTTGCTGCTAGCCGCAGCTTTGAGAACCCTGCAGGTGACAGTACTTTTTGGCTCTGTTCCACCCTAAATTTGAGAGAGAAAACCCAGGTGGGTGATCAATGTGTCCCCCATCTCTCTTCCCCTGCCACCAACTATCCCCAACATCTCGAGAGAACTTTTTGTTCAAAGAATATTTAGAGTGAGTGCATGCGTTGCCTTATGTATTTATAAACATCTATTCCTTATACCGGATCTTAACTTAGATACTACAATACAGCCCTTAGTAGCACTAACAATTATGCGGTTTGGGTGAAACCTTTGTTAATTTTACTGTTTACAACGCGCTTTATTGCAACGAATTGATACCTTAATTTACATTTGAGAAGAAAAATGGAATTTTGAAAGGATTCGCATTATATTCATGAATTAATAAAGGCCGATAGATGTGGATACCTTATATTTTTCTATCAGAGTAACTAGTAGAGTAAAAACACCATATCCTTATACTTCACAAAAAATCTGATTTTATGTAATGATGGCCTGGTCGTAACTAAATAACCAGCAAAACGTATCCTCTATTTCATGAACGAATGCAGTTAATAAAAGTTTGAGCATGTCAAATTTTATTTTTACTGAAAAGTCCTGTTATAACTGATTTAAAGTTTGCAGAATTAGATACTAATGTAATGCCTTTTAAGAAATTATTCAAAGTTTTGAGGAACGTTTCTACTATTCATGGCTTTGATGCTTAAATAGACAAGTTGCAAATTTAGGAGAAAGATGCATCAATTTACATGTAATATAATCCAATTCAAAATATAAAATATAAAGGACTACTAATACTAAGCCACCATTTTACAAAAATACACAAGTATACTCATTACCTATTTCTCTCAAAACATTTTTATTCTCAAAAGAGTCTGTTTTATGCTTTTATGTAAAACTAGCCGTTACCCACCCGCTTCACTGGATATATATATATATATATATGTGTGTGTGTGTGTGTGTATGTTAGCTGACCCGGCCACGCGTTGATGTGGCTTTGTTTTAATACGTTAGTTTAATATTATCCTAAGCTATTCAATGAAGTCAAATTAATCTTCGTTTATAATTTTGGAGGGTTGAAATAAAGTATAAAACAACAAATTATTTTAATTTTGCATTTCATTCATCTCCTATTTGAGTGTAGTATAATGCATGGATTACTAACGAAGTCGTTACGTAACAACATATAAAGATTTCATTTTATAAATGGGGTGAATAACGTTGATTCTTTGCAATTTTTAAAATTATTTTTATTACTTTAAAGTATAACAACAAATAATTTTATACAACTAATCGCTAATCGGTGTAAATTTTTTTCAGTAACCCGTATTTTGCTAACACAAATAGATACAACGGTTTCCGCACACGTGAGCATGTCACATCTAGTCGCCCATTCGAGAAACATGGATTTTCTTAAGTCCAAGTATCAAATGAATATTGTTCGAGTTTCAGATTCATTTATGGTCATCCCGAAAGACAAAAGAACGGGAGTTGAAGCCTTTTGAATGGTATTGGAGTTTCTGACGGTATCAGTGGAATACGTGGCAACAGATTCCGTAGTAGCAGAACCGAATTTTCGTTTAAACTTTACAGTGAAAATGTTTGCTTTAAGAAGTTCCCGGTATAATTCTTTTGGTGATCAAACGTACACCGTTGCATTATCTAGGTGAATTTAAGTTACGCAGATAATAACCAGGGAACCAACCGAAGATTATGTGGTGACATTCCTGATACATCTAGAGAATTCAAAAACTCGGTTGGAAAATTTACGGTTTTGTTTTCATCAACAATAGTGTCGATTGGTTTAAGAGGCATTGGATCAACTGGCAACAACCCTGTGTCTGGAAGTTTATTTCATCACAATATCAACATTTTTTCTGATTAAGTAACATGATTATAGAGGCAATAATTATCTAGATAATTACACAGTATATGCGGAAAGACACTCTCAATCATTTCTTTTTTGCCTAAACAGCATTACAGAAATCGTCTGGTTATTTCATGCATTATGTATTGGGATGAAGTTCTACTTCACCATTTCCAATATTCAGTAGTTGGTTAGGAAATATTTGCTCAGATTGATCCTTTTTCAAATATACTCGCGTGCTTATGGTCAGTCGAACTGTTTCCACGTTTTGCCACAAAAACGGTTGCTTTAAACAGGCGCTAATCTCGTGAGCAAAAGTAAAGCGTGTAATGGCTGTTAATGTCTGTCGGAAATCACCTGACAGTAATACAACAGCAACACCGAATGCTATAGGAAATGAAAATCCGGAGGTGTGGAACTCAAACGCAAAGCCATTTG
Source organism: Trichonephila clavata (assembly GCA_019973975.1). NCBI lineage: Eukaryota > Metazoa > Arthropoda > Arachnida > Araneae > Nephilidae > Trichonephila > Trichonephila clavata. Next base: position 46,908 of record BMAO01021899.1, read on the forward strand.
ACCTCATTCTAGCAATATCCAGAAAATTTTGGGAAGCTTTTGAAATCCGTATCCAGATTCTCATTCCCACCCCGAGAAGCAATGGGTACCCACTTTCGACGCCCCTGCTCCTGTAAGTTCAGTCTCTGAAGGGGTCACATTACGGTTGGCCGGCATTATCCGGCAAAGTTACGGGAGCTTCTAAAATCCGATTTCAGATTATTCTTGTTTCCCATCTAGAAAAACACCAGGAAAGCATTTCTCTCTCCTCAAGAATTTTAAAGGAAGCCCCTTCCTCAATTTGTGCAAAATTCTTTCGTCTGGCATTATTTGACGTATATAAGAGATTATCTTGAGTTGGATTGAGAATATTTGGATCGGCAGTTCCGAAATACAATCAAGGTCCACTTTTTGCGTCTCTACGTCAGCAAAAGGCCGCGGTAGCCAAGTGGTCAAGGCATCGGATCATGGCTAGCGTGTCATGAGTTCGAGCCCAGCACCACTGAAAAACCTCCGTTTAGGGGAGCGTTTCACGTTAAATCTGTCGAGAGCTCAAACGTCTTCCCGGTGTGTGGTGTGTTAGTTAGGAGAGGGGGAGCAGCTCAGGTGTCGTCAGCGTCACTTGACCATGGTTCAAAATTACGAGGTCAGTCGCCAAAAGCTCTCGTGTAGCTGAAAAGGGCGACGTTGATATTCACTCACTCACTCACTTTACGTCGGCAAGATAGGCTGGTACTGCTGTCCGAGAATATTCTGATCCCCCGGCACTATCTGGCAAAAATACAGGAATTTCTATATTTCGATTTCAGACTCGCTTAAACCATCTTAAATTACACCAGGAATACACTTTTCCCGCGCCAAGACTTTAAGGGTGAGCTCCTGCCCCGGTTTGCGTAAAAGACGGACATCCTGAATTATCCGGCAAAGTTACAGTTTTTTCTCAGATTGAATATCAAATTCGGATTATCCATTTTGAAATACGTCAGGGGCAAAGTTGTCATGATCCAAGGCTTTTAAGGCAAGTCCCTGCTATATTGTATCTAAAATACGGTCGACTGGCATTATCCAGCAAAGTTATCGAAACTCCTAACATTTAACTTCAGATTCTCATTTCATACTCCGAAATGCACACGGAGCTAACTTTTGATGCTTCAGGGCGAGCAAGTTCAGTCGCTAGAGATAATGAAAATCCGGCGTGGGACTCGAATCATTTTCCTTTTCTCTTTATTCAGACAAAATCCGGCAAGTTAAGTGGAGTTTCTGAAATATAATTTCAAATTGACGTTTTCCGCCCCTAGATACAACTGGAAATTACTTTTGTTCCCCTGAGCTGGCAAGTTCAGTCCTAGGAAGGGGCATTAGGTTCGTCCGGCTTTATCTAGAAAAGTTACAGGAATTTCTGAAATTCGATTTCAAACTCTCGTTTACCATCCCGAATTACAACAGAAACGCACTTTTCACGCACCAAGACATTAAGGGTTGACTCTTGCCACGGTTTGCGTAATAAATGGTCGTCCTGAATTATCCGGCAAAGTTACAGTTATTTCTCAGACTGGATATCAGATTCGGATTATCCATTTTGAAGTACTCCAGGGTCCAAGTTTTCACGATTCAAGGCTTTTAATGTAAGCTCTTGTTATGGTGTGTCTAAAATACGGTCGGCCGGCTTTTTCCGGCAAAGTTACGGTTATTTTTGGAAACTGACTCAAAAATCGGATTTCACACCCCAAAATATGCCAGGCACTTAATTTTCGTGCATTTTGGTTTGCAATATTTGCTTTCACAGACACATGAGCAATGCTACATTTTGCGATTATTCCCTTACGGGAATCTGGCAACGTTTTTTCCGGATTCTTCACATTTCCGTCAATAAAAAAATTATGTCGTAATTAATTGAAATAAAAACCCTCCTATGTTTTAAGTTGGACGAAATGACACACAGTATGCAAAATTATATTATGATCGGTTGAGTACTTTCGGAGTTCATCGCGGACAAACACTGTGGCACGTATATTTTATATATAAAGATGATATTGATATCAAAGTCGTAGCATATTAAAACTTCGATTGCATTGAAAAATATACGAATATTTATATGTGTAACTTTCACTTCTTGGAAGGACAAAAATTGTAATTATAATAATTTCAAATAATCTCTAAATTTGAAATAGAATGATTTTTTGCGATGTCATAACCCAATAACCAAGGGGATTTCCGCAAACCAATTTTCAGTGGATCTCTACTCTTTAAAAGAAACAAGCGTGCCAAATTTCAGGTCTAAATCTACTAGAGCAAAAGCTGAATTTTATATCAGTACGCCCCGTAACCCAGTTGAGAGTCAATTTCCAAAAGCACCACTCGTATTGGATTTCAATCCAACAAAAGAAACATACAAACTAAATTTTACTGTCCTTGTAGTTAAAAAAACGGGATTTTTTTCCTTCCAAATTCGCCCAAGTAATCCCCCTCACCAACAGCGATGAATTTTCGTAAAATTCATTCTAATTGGATCTCTATTAAACAAAAGAAAAATGTTTAACAAATTTCAAGTATGTGAGTCTAACAATTCAAAACATGAATTTTTTTCTATAACACCTCTTCACCTAGCGCACCCTCCTTGGGGGTTTATTTTCACAAAACAGAGAAACACTTTTCCATGATAGGAATATCCCTAAAAATTTTGAAGCAGGTAGATCTAATAGTCTACAATTAAGATATTACTGTTTGATATAAAGCAGGTGTCAGCAACCTGTAATGAAATCCAGCTGCTGACTGGTAGTGCATCGGTGTTCAAATCCCAAGCTGGTCAAGGTCGACTCAGTTTTACATTTTTTCAATAGGTTGATAAAATAAGAACCAAGCTTGCTTGGAAACTAAACACTGGGGGTTTCGCGTCAGACTGTTGATATTGACCCACACGGGCTGTTGAGCCACTGAGTTCAGTTCAGCAACCTAGGGCACGCGCGATGCAATTCAACAAAGTTACACACGCAAAAAAAAAATAATAATTCACTCTATTAATCCTCTCTCTCTGTGCCTAACGTATTTTCTTTCATTTCATTCGGCTTGCGGTGCTGATACATGAACACCGAGGGTGACTTCAGTCGCAAGTTAGCGTTTCTCAAGCTATAGGGTGCTAGCCATATTGAAAAGTCCAAAACAAAAGACTATTTGAAAAAAATTATTAATTATCTGAAAGTAAAATAACAAAACATTATGTGATAATACAAATTAAATTACACCTGTACACTAATACCCTTATAAATGTATCAATACTGCAGAATGTATTTGATAAGTAATTTAACTGTACTAACTTAAGAACAAGTTTAATAATTACCAATTACCTCATCTTGTCTATAGAATTATATTAAAAAATTAACACTTATATTGATAATTTGTACTGTTTATGATTAATCCATGAACTGCCTATTAAAAATTATGCGATTCGCTCCCCAATGCCCCGTTTTATACATTGGCTCGTGTATATCATGTATTGGAAAGGGGGAAGGGAAAAGGAATAAAAATAAGCAAATTCTGTGAAATAAATAAATTCTTTACAAACACTGCCAATATCCGTTTTATTGATTCCAAAGCTTTTGGAATAATTTTATGAATAGCAGTTCACAGAAAAGATCGTAGTTCGGAAAGACGTATATATACGTCCGGGGCTATCACCACTTTGGTTGAGTGAGATGTTTATATTTGCTGGTGGCACTTAAAAGTTGAAAGTCCTATCGTTGCTTTTAATTTAAAGTATAGTATTATTAAATTCAATGCATTGTTATTGTATGGAGGGGGGCGATGAAAATGATGATTGAATATTGCGTACCAAGTATTGAAAATTTGAGAAGCACTGTCGTAAGTAAAACTAGATTATTTTTATTTTTACGGCGCGTTCTAAATTTAATTGTGAAAACTTGTATTTTATTTGTTTACTTATTGCGACTTATATTTAATTAAATGACCAATAAAAAAGAAAGCCTGATGTTCGCGATTTTCAAAATTCTTGGAATATTGAATATGGATTCATACAACAAAAAATTATCCTATATGTGTGATATGTCATGAAATCTCGCATGTCGCATTTCAATGTATTGACATTTTTAAACTAAACATCAGTCCACATTTAAGATCGGGAATGTGAAGTTATAAAAAATATGTTACTGGATATAAAGAGTACATGTTACTGCAAGTCACATTTTTTGTCAAACAATTGGGACCAAACCTAATGCGACTGAATGTATTTCTTGCAATTACAAATCTTTCACTGATAGAGATTCTATGTTGTTTGTTTTTATGTTAATAAATACCTTTAAATGATTAATATGTAATAAAACTCTAAATTTGTGTTCTTGACCTCTTATTATCTAATTCTGCATACATTCCCATGGGAATGTATGCAGAAAAATGTTGTTTGTTTCAAAAATGCTCTACTGTGTGGCATCCTGAGTCGTATTGTTAGATTGATTTGACTCACCACAGCTACAAGGTTGCTGACTCTTGATCTAAAGTTTCAACTGATTAAATGAGAAAAACCGGTTTAATTTCATGAATTTCAAGCAGTGTTAAAAAAATTTTATAAATCTATTAAATATATTTTATAGAGTAATAGAATAATATTTGAGTTACTTTTAAATGTGATTTCAAGTTTAACCTTGTAATAGGACTATCCCTGAACCTTCAACTAATACTCTTGGGGTAAATTTGTTCTTTTTAAATGTAAGTTCTATTCAAAACTTTTTCCTGAAGAAGAAGACGTTATTTATGCAAATGAGTGGTCTATTTAAGCGTTGACATTTAGGTACGCGATGTTAGTCGACGGAGAGTCACTAGTTACTTGACGGATAGTCGCTGGATGGTCAATTATTGATAGTTGGAGAATTAGTGATAAAATTGTGCTGAATGATTACGACCGGAGCTCGTACAATTTAATAAGAGAACTTTGGTAAATTATAGCGTAGAAGTCCAAAGTAATCCAAGAGAAAGTGTAATAAATTATACCTATATGTTAAGTATCCTAAAGCTATGCGATTGCTCTTGTAATTAGTTACGTAGTGCATTTCCTACCTTGAGTTGTGTGCTTTAAACCAATGGGATAGTAAATTTGAGTTTGAAACTGGTTGTGGCTGATTTTTACTCGAACTCCCAAACACCAACAACCGTTAGCCGGTTGTCAGAACCTGTTCAACGACAACAAGAAATTCTATGAAATTCTGAAAACTAGGGATAGTCGACACAAAGAATATGTAAGCCATTTTGGATGACGATCTCTTAACAAATGCATATTAATTTTGTTACAAGTAAGAATTAAGTTACATTTACTTGTAAAATCAATAAAATTATTACTCTTTGATACAATACTGTCTTAACAGCAAAAAAGAGATACTTGTCTAAATGAATTTTATTTTCAGTGAGTGAGTATTTATTTACGTCGTAGTATAAAGCAGCACGAGGGTTGTTGGCGACGAACCTTGCAACATTAAACTTCAGTTAGTAAAAAGGATGACTTCTGAGCTGGCATTCTCCTCTCCAAAATAACCACAATACGCCAACGGGAGAACTTTGAGCCTCAACAAACTTAACATGCATCAGCCCCCGTACATGGCTGACCTTCAATGGCACAAGGACTCAAACTCATAACACGCTGGCCATGATATCGCAAACACATACACTAGGCTACAACGGCCATTTTTATCTTAATCTAATCAATTACTACAAAAAACTATTGTATAATTTATTTCCACGAAAAGCAATTGCTAATTAATAATTAGAACTAATGAAAAGCTAAAAATATTTTTGTTGTAATAAAATCTTCATAACTTTTCGTGTGTGTGTAATGTCATAAATTATATGCTCTGAATAGAAACTTCAGGGGAAAAAACAGTAATCCAATCTTATTAATAACTTAAGTTTCGCAGGCGTATATATCGGTCGCGGTAGCCTAGTGAACAAGGTAACGGACTCGTCACCGGCGTGAATTCGAGCCAATACTGCTGAAGATCCTCCGTGCAGAGGAGGCTGATGCACGTAAATATGTCGAGGCTCAAACGTCCTCTCGTTGATGTGGAAGTTATGACAGGGTTTTTCTAGATGAAGTGTTACTCGTCAATTAACCATGGTTTAAAATTACGAGGCCGTCATAAAAAGCCATCGAGTAGCTTATCAGTGCAACTCTAATATTCACTCACTCGCCCTCCCGGCGTATATATCCATCTCGCTCAAATCACTTGTCTCAGACGTATATATCCGTCCTTCCAAATTAGGATTCTTTTCTTTGAGCTACTTCAGTAAAATTATTCCGAGCAGTGGCGTAACGGAGAACACTTGCCCCCCCCCAGCAAAGTCAGATTTTGGACCCCCAACTTGGATTTTACAAAGGGTAGGTACTTGATGGCAGTCAGGCTTTGGACCCTTCTACCCATGGGACCCGCGATGCGGGGTTTGCGGGGGTGTATGTTAAGCCACTGATTTCGAGGGCTTTAGAAAGTGATAAAATGACTTTGTCATATTGCGAAAGATTTCCTTTTTCAGAAAAAAATCTGCTTATTTAGACTTTTTCTTTTCTCACCAATAAATCGCATACTCCCCCTTCCCCTCCGTGGTGTGAAAAGCGGAGGCACTGGGGAGCGAATCACGAAACTTTTAATCCACAGTTAAGGGGTTAATCAACTGGGATAACAAATTTTTAAGTTTTGCATTAATATATTTCGATTGAAATCTTCTTATTGTATTAATGTCATGATTTCTTAGTAACTGTCTTCAAATTTTATAATTAATTTCATATGACAAGGAAACTTATCTAAACTGTTACCTCTCTCCTACAGAAATATATATTGAATAAAACCTGTTTGAAATATATATACAACAGGATAATGTACCTTCTAGTTTCAAGGGAAATAATTAAAAGGCATTTTAAAACAATATAAAAATTGTCCACACACATAAATCCCAAGCATGTAACTCCGGGTTCCTTGTTTAACTTTAACATAAAACTTTTTTTATTATACTAATGCAATTGAAAAAAAATGTATTTTATGAGAATGGAATCAAAACAATTCTTCATAAAAACGGGAGGAAAAAGCAAAATTAAAAATTATTTTACCCGGTTTGAAAAATGTACTAAGCAATGCGGGGAGCACATTCCTGAAGAATTCTGTTTCTAAAACATCACATGCAAGAAGAATTTTTAACCTCTTCGCTCTTAAAAAGATCTAACAAAACCCTCTCAAAAGCACGTGGAGAAATTTCGGACTAATGAGATATTTACATCAACTTTCCCAGCCTGTTCTGTATTCTCAAAACGACGCCCAAATACAAAAGAAAGGGCAAAGAAAAAGAAGAACTCCAAAAAGAAACGAAAGAAGGAGTTCAACTCTCGTATGAGATTCGCAATTAGTTTGATTACACAGTCTCCTGCTTCTTTTGGAATGTAATAAGGTGAGGACTCAATTAGAAAAGAGGGTTGAAAAAAAATAACGAAACATGTGATGTTTTCACGCATGGGAAGCAAAATAGTTGTTTCCATTTTTTTCCCTTCATTCGCTTGGAAGTGGGGAAAACAATTAAAATGGCATAGCGGTTGAAATGCCATTTTATTTCGCTTTTTATCTTGTTTTTCCTCTTTTGTATATGAAATTAGAATGGGTTTGTTTCTTAAGAATTCGTGGTAGAAATGAAATAAGAATTAATATTTTTTTATTTCGTTATTTTCCGATTAAAATAAAAGAAATCAACGGAATAAAAAAAGAAGCTTTTGTAAAGAACTGCATTTTTATTCCTCCCTAAGTGAATGTGGAGAATAAAAATGAAATGCGTAATACAGAAAAGATTGTTTATTGTTAGCGTGATATATTAGTTTGTTCCGAATTTTTAAGGTTTAACTAACTTTCAAAAAAGTTGAAATTAAATTTTTCCTTTGAGTGTCTGCGAAAATTAATACGATTTTCAAAGTTTTATATTTTTAAACAAATCAAATGAACTAAGAAATACTTAAGTTTTAGTTCAATATAATTCATTCAGTATTCTATTTTGACTTTCAATTTTTTGTGCATATAAGTTAATTAAAGTTTTATTGATTCATTTTTTTTTTCAGAATGTTTGAATTTCAGTATCATTTCGTTTTTAAACGTATACCTCTTTTCAAAGATTTTTATTTTCTGAAAATTTTTTGTCTGGACGTTGTCTGCTCATTTTTCTAGAATAAATCGAATTCTTTGATTTTCTTTCTTGAGAATTTCAAAAGATATTTCCTTATACTTTTAGAATAGCTAGTGTATATATATAGGGTTATTCATAGTTTCGTCCAGTGGTCGAAGCGCTTTAATAAAAAACTAAGACGAATACAGTAAAAGGACCATATGAAAGTATACAGAACAATTCAAATTTTATTAACATACTTAACGTGTGTTCTATGTGCTAAGCCTTGGTTACACGGCAAACATCAATGAGATATAGTCCAGTTCCAACCACGCTCTACTCAGCATGGTATTATCAACGTTATTGATAGCACATGTTATCCTTACCATGTTATCCGAAAAATTGGTCTTTTGCAAAAGACTAAGTTTTCGTACTCCCTTTTTTGCCATGTGATGTAGCAAGATTGCATGAAAGGATAACATGTGCTGCCATTAACGTTGATGTTGAGTTGAGTGTGGCAAGAGCTGGACTATCGTATTAATATACCTACATAACCAAGGTTTCACGTATAAACCACCTGTAAGATATGTAAATAAAACTGGAATTGTTTCTGTATTCTTTCAAATGCTCTCTTTTGCTCTATTCATCTTAAGGTATACGACTACCCTAAAATTGTGAATTTTGCCCAAAATTGACAAATTTTTTTATGATTTTATATTATAAACCAGTGGTTGGCAACCTTTTAGGTCTGGCGTGCCAAACCAGTCTACCAATGTGATTCAGCGTGCCACACAATAAGACACATTTTAAAAACTTGGATTCCCGCGATAATGCATGCAGAGTTACAGAATAGAAGTCAATAATATAGGCTTACAATTTCATTATGTACTGATTTTGAATCATTTTAAGATATTTCTTTACATAAAATAAAACAACATAAAATATATTTAACTTTTCAACAAAATTTTTAAAAAAATTAAAGTTTACATCTACTGAGTACTTTTAAACATATTTATTAAAATAAGAAATAGAGAACATAAAATATAAGTATTTTCCTTCATTAAAGTTAAATAAAAAGGTAAATAAAAATTTGAATGAGAACCTAGTGCTTGCGCCATTCTACCTTCATATTGCAAAATGAAGGGTATAATTTGTGATTTTCAATTTGACACGATCAAAGCATTCAGTTGTTAAACGCTATCTTTGTGGACTCGGAATATTTCCCATGTGAGGAAAGACTTTTTACTTAGATATGTAAAACCAAAAGCGAAAAGTAGAGTATGTGCAATTTTTCTCTCTTCGAACTTTTAAATCTCTCCAGCAATGACATTCAATAATTTACAAAATAGCAGTAAATTTATATCTTTCAGATTTTTTCGTATTTTCGTAAATGTCCATAATTCTGAACATGTTTGTCAAATAAAGTCATTATAAATTTATCAACAACTTCCATCCACTCAAATATTGACAAATTTATAGAGTAGCACAGAGTGCCATTGAAAATTGTGCTGCGTGCCACATGTAGCACGCGTGCCATCGATTGCCAACCCCTATTATAGACCATCTTAGTAGCTTTATAAAAATACCAAGTTCATTATTTTCCGTTCATTAGAGCAAAAACTACAAGTGTTCTAGTAAAAACAGATGCCAGTACTCTTTAAGCAAGATGTAATTCTTTAAAGCGCGTTTTACTCGAAATGTGGGTTTTTTTTTTTTTTTTTTTGAAAATGCTCAAACGGGGACAGCGATTGCTAAAAACGTTTTGAAAATAATTCACTGATATTTTTTGTGTATGTTTTGTATAATAATAGAAGTGTTTTAACCTTCAGATTTATCAATCGCTGCTGTTTTATTACAAAATTTACGGTCCCTTATGTTAATATAATCAATGTTATTTTAAGCAATTTCATATAATAACTAAGATAAAGTGCTCTAATTTTTGCAAAAATTAAAGTATCTCTTTTTCTGAAGATCATTTCAAAAATGAATAACACAGTAACACATTAGAATTGAAAAATTCAAAATTTGTTCATAAACTTTTGGTACAAAATGGACCCTGTTTATGTTGTTCCTTGTGCATTTTTACCAATTTTGTCTCATTTTAGTAATAATAATTTCTTTTTCTCTTTTTAATTTTATAGTCTGTTGTTTAAAATGTACTAAACAAATCTAAAAACCACAAAATATTTTCCTTATCTCCATTTCTTAAAAAAAAGTTGTCGCAAGTAGTCGGATACCTAAATAAAAATCAGTTTAAAACAAGATCTCTCTATTTATTATTGATATCAAAGATTTCTCAATATAAAAAAAAGAATGTGGTAAATGCTTCCCTTTGATTCAAATGAAGTGGGAAAAATAATTCAAATTCTGCTCTTGTCATTTCCTCCCATAAGATTAAATGGGTTTCAATCAGATGGCGAGTGGAGTTGAGAGGAAATGTGTGATGAAAAGAAAAAAAATGAAGTCTCAAAAATTGTCATTGATGACAACGAAGATAATATTTGAAAGAAAATAATAAGGGGGGTGGGGGAATGAAGGGGATAAAGGTAAGGGGTGGGTAATCTGCTGAGTGTGTCGGGAAAAATCGAAAACGACAAAAAGCATTTAATCCCTAAAGCAGGAAATTGAACTCATCTCAGCATTAAGATGTTTACGATTGACATGAGAAATATATCTTTTACATGTATTGGATGCCATTATTAGTTGGACAGGTAAGATGGACAGAATGTTGGTAAACGGTTGTTTGGTAAACGAATTGTTAGACTTGGTTGTTATAGAGATAAAAGTTATTTTGTTATAAATGTATACTTTACTCTAACGGCATAAATTAGTTTATAATTTAACATAATTTAAATTACAGCTTCTTACTCTGTAATGCTTAATTCATCAAATCATTCTCATGACCCCGTATATTTTGTAACACATTACTAAATGTTAAATGAATACCAGTGTTTTTGACTATTAAAAAAATATTTTGCTATTCACCATGTCAATAATGTGAATGTATCGCCTATAATATTAAATTTTTAATATAAATTTTTTTTTTCATTTAAATTGTCAAGTAATTGTTCACTACGATCTGCGATAATTGAAAAAAAAAACATTGTTACGCAAAGCATTTTCCCTCTTATTTTTTAGTATTCTCTTAATATAAAGTTACGACACATTCAGATATCGAAACGTTATACATTTTAGTAAAAATAATACTTTTCAAGAGCACAATTCCGTTTCTCGTGCTTAAAGATAAGATAAATACTAATTTAAGATTTTTTTTAAGGAAATTTACCAATTTAGAAAAAGAAACTAATTGAAAAGCACAAATTACTTTTTTCTAGAATACTCTTTAAATTTTCTTTCTCTCGGTTTTTAAGTGAAAAAGAAAAATAAACGAGTTCAAACTTTGATTTTTCTTATGATGTGGTCATGTAACTTTTCTGATTCTGTTGGTGCGTTTACGAATTCCAAGCATTTTTTCCACTAAAGAGATAATCCTGTAAAAGGTAGATACAGACACTTACTGCCCTCTGGTGGAGGAAAAATTAATCTTTTGACACTTGCGAAAGTGAATGCACTTATGAAGATAACAAGATTTGCAGGGTATAGTGATAAATATAGATTACTTTTATGGAAAGGAGTGGTAAAAAAAAAAAGATGAAAGATCCCCGGGTACAAAAAAAATCAATTAAAAAGTGCGGGGTTGGTGGTTTCAATCCCTGAACTCCACAAAAGTATATGTCACTACTGAAAATGTCTAAGAATTTCAAAGATGCTTGATCGCGGACAAAGAGATGAAGAAAGTGGCTTAACTATTATTATTTTAATAATTAATTTAGTATAATATTTAATTCATTTTATGTCAGTCGTGAATAATTGATCTTATATGTTATAAAGAAATAGTTACACATATAGTTTTTTTATTCCCTTATTTAATAATAAATTTTTAAGCATGCAAAGTTTTTTCAGTCAGATCCGAATGTCTTTTGCATGTTAAGTTTATAAGTAAATTAGAATTAATAGTCCTAATTTAATTGTGATATTCTTGCATTAAGTTAATACAGCTTTTCTCGAACTGCGCCTCCCCCCCCCCCAATCAAGGGAATGTAATAATCCTATCAGAAAAGCGCAAGCATATAAAAAAGTCGAAAAAAAACATTTTTTAAAAAAAATTATTAATTTACTGAAAGCAAATCAAAAAACATTTTGAATTAATAAAAAGTAAAAGAAATACTTGTACTGATATAATACACTTATAAATGCATCAGAAGTGCGCGATGTATTTGATCGTTAATTCATCAATATACGTTAAGAACAAGTTTAATAATTACTAGAGAGTCCCCTGAGCTAGACATATACAAAATTTAATACTCATCTTAATAATTTGAACGGTTTATATTTAACGCAGGGTTGTAGCTTTACGTCAAAATACATTATTTTTGAATCTAATACATTGTTATTGTATGGAGGAGGGTGCGATGAAATATATGATTGAAATTTGGGTCACAAATATTAAAAGGTTGAGGAGCACACTAACTTCATAATAACTAATTATATTACTCATAAAATTTATTTCATATGCAATCAATAACCACTGTATATTGACAATGTAATAATGTATATTAATAAACTCGTGAATAAACAGATTTTGGAACATTTGTGCATGTAGTCTTAAAAGCAAAATCTCTTGTTAGATCAATCTTAGAAACACGTTAACTCGTAAACAACTTACTAATTAACAAACTACCTTTTTGAAATTAATATTCTCTTGTGCTTATCAGCTGATAAGCACAAGATAATATTAATTTTAAAAATGGTAACTGTTAAAATTACCCTTCCATTTTAAACATTAATAATTTTTTTAGTATTTAAGAAAGAATTGACATAATTAATGGTAAATGCATTTTTTAAATAGTTTTAAATGTTAAGCGTGACGTAGAAATAACGGATAATTACTGTTTACTCAAATTTTGCTTCTGATAAAATTTTAGTAATAATAAAAACCGTTAACCGTTTCATTTTGTTTCTAATTCTCAGCAATAATGGCTAATTGGTATCATTATGCAATCAAAACGGAGAAAAAAAACCTAGGATTAGTAAATTAATTTTTAAAAAAAATCAAAATTGAACTGTAGTTTTGATAAAATACTCTTATAATTCACTCCTTTGTATCTCCAGAGAGAGAGTGAGAAAAAGTTAGTATAGAAGGAAGTGGTGATTAAATTAAGATAGAAATTCAAAATCTGTTTACGTTTTACGATTTCGAAGAGGAAACTATATAGATCAATATACATATATTGTGAAGAAAATTTTAATTTATGAAGAATGGAGTATGGAACCAAAATTTTAAAATAATGTATTAAAATATATTAAATATACGAGTTTTCCACTGAAACTGGAAAATAATAACAAAAATGTATGATTAATTTTAAAAGTTCGTCACTAATAGTCCTTATGTTGCTTTATAGAGCGACGTTAATAAACATTCACTCATTGAGAGCTAGCTTGCATTTAAAACAAAAAAAGACCAATGCCTTGTTACATTTGAGGTTGGTAAAGGTCTAAAGAGATAAAAGAATGCTCTGGTTGATTCGAAATTATCATTGCTGTTTTTTCTAGGCATAACACATTTCATTCATTCGTTTTTGTCAACATTGAACCAGAATACCTTGATATCTTACAGCAGAGATTCGTTACCCCCTGCCGCGAAGTTATTTTTGTGCGCTCGAGACTGTCCACGATTTACTATACCAGTATCAACTGTGACAAATCCGTGGTCCAACATGATTTTTAGTGTGATTGCGAGATTCATCATATATACTTCTATATATAAAATATAAGCCGTAAAATTATTGTGCTAAAGACTGGTTTGTTTTGTCTTATCAGTTGTTATTGTCTTTGAAGATTCTCTCGTTGATTCTGTTACACACTAAGAATTTTCTTAGAGATTTAACTTTTTTAACTATTTAACTTTTGTTTTAGCGTTCTAACCCTAAAGTGAGCTCATCGAGCAAAGGGCAAAGAATGTATAATTTTAACAGTGATTGGGAAGAAAATTACAAATTTATACAGACAAAGGGCAAGTGTGTTTGTTTGATTTGCAATAGTACTGTACCAGTTAATTAAAATCCTGTTTATGTTCCACATATTGATGTGAATCATTGTTTTCAACAGTGTACACAATGAAATCAACAATCAGATCTCGACTTAACGATAGAAATCTCTAAGATGCTATATTATTGGGAATATCATGTTATACGCTTGTCTTTGCAAAATTATTGTATAATACGCAATGCCAAAAATCCCATTAAATATAACTATTTTGAATTTTTTGCTGTCTTTTTAATGTAGGATATTGTTTATTATGCTTAAGATTGCAATAAAATAAAGAAATATTTAGAATCGTTATACTTTTTTGTGAACTGCACCCACTAGCAATTTCCTGTTTGTCAGATGTGCCTAGACAGGGAATATGGTTAAGAACTACTGTCTCAGAATATATTTGAAATTCTTTCTTTTTTGCAATCTAAGCTGTGGAATACCGAGGCTGGCAGTAAAACATCACAAAGTTTTTTATGTGATTAATATTATCACAATGGATTATTATTTCTTTTGTTAATTAAATGAATTGTTAAGTAGTTTTTAGATTAATTCTTAGTATCCTGATTTTTTTAATTAATTTAATTGCAAATAATAACTACAATGATTTTCAAAGACTTTTCACAGCAGTTGCAATCACAAGCTAAAATAAATCTTATGTAGTGGAATTTTTAATGATATTAAGAATTATGTTATATATATACAGAATTTTTTAGCATTTCACAACAAAAAAATATCATGATAAGATGTAATGTGATAAGAGTAAAAGGTTTTTCAGTTTTTTTTAAAAAAGAATAACGCCTACAAATTTTATTTCAATCCTGAAAGAAAAGAGTTTTTCTCCCCCTTTGCAGAAAAAATATAAATATTCGTTTATTTTCTTAAGCATAAATTTATTATAAAACATGTGTGTGTGTGTGCTGAAACACTTTCTACATAAATAAACATATGAATTTAAAAATCAGGGAATTAGATCTCTTAAACTACATTTAAAAAAATGAAAATTTAATTTGTAAAGCAGTTTATTTTTGTTAAGTTAAAAAGCAATACTTCGCGAATATTTCGCATTTAATTCAGCTTATTTATTAACAGACGCAAATATGTTAATCTTTTACAGACGTTAGGGCAAATAAATTAAATTTCATTTTTTAATGTGGTTGAACGTGACACATGATAGCAAACAAGTTTATTAAGTAAACTTTGAGCCGTATTCCGTTATACATTTAATTTTATCCCAGTTTCGAATTTAAAGTGTAGAAAAATTAATTTCGCTTTTCATTTTTTTATCTTCCTTGTTCGCCTCCATTTTTAGAAGTATATAAAATTACAGAATTTAAGCCTTAACTCAATTATTTCTTCAGCGAGACATTCCATTCGATGTTCTACCTACAAGAATAACAAAAAATGAACGAAAAAACAAGTGCATTAAAAAACCATTTCAACCGCCATGCCATTTTAATTGTTTTCTCCATTTTCAAGCAAGAGAAGGGGGGAAAAGGAGGGAGTAAACCTAAAAGTATTTCATGTTTTCTTTATAATGATGAAGTTCTTTTTTTTAAATTTCTCTCTCCTAATTGAGTCTTCATCTTTTTGCGTTTCAGAAGAAACCAGAATCTGTATAATCAAACTAACTGATCTCATAAGAGAACTGAACTTTAATTGTCTGAAATATTTTCTTGTCTAGACTCCCCGTTTAAGATTGCAGAATAGTCTTACTTTGCGATATAGTTGAAGTAAATATCTCATTAGTTCAAGATTATTCCACATTCTTTTGGGAACTTTTTGTTACGACTTTCCTTAAACAGAAAGACTCAAAAGATTTCTTGTGTGTAAGAAAGTGTTTTTAACGTAGATTTTTCAGGAACATGTTTAAGAATGTGTGATGCAAAATGTTTCCAAAATGAAATTAACCTTTTCACTTTCTTTTTTAATCCAATATGTAAATCGTTTCATTTTTTATAGTGTGTGTGCAAAAGACTCTGTTGTAAGTTCTCAGTTAGTTTTCAACTAAATTCTAGAGCAGAGGTCAGCAATCGCTGGCTCATGAGCCATATACGGCTCATCTGACATCTGATTCTATATATTAATAATAAAAATTATTCTATCTAATAAAAATCTTTGAGTTTTTTTTCCACTTTTTTCATTATAATTATTTATTGAAAAAAATTTACCTGTATTTATACATACATGTTTAAACATTTCATTTGCTTCATACATATACTTCTGTAATAAAGCACTTTACGTTAATAAAGTTTATTTAGAATTGGTGAAAGTATTAGAATTAGTTCTAAATCAGGAAAAGTTAAACCATTTAAGAAAGATTATGAATTCCTGAACAGTCATGTATGGATATGAGAGGTGTTTAAGCTACCAACAGAAATAACAAAAACATATTACGTCAGTGCCTCTCAAAGTTTCAACATTCGCGACCCAATATTCCATCATAATTTTCTTTGCACCCTCATCATATAATAACAATATATTAAATTCAATAATACTAAACTTTGACGCAAAAAATACGACACGACTTTAATCTGTTAAGTGCCACCGGCGTATATAAACGTCTCGCTCAGCCAAAGCGTTAATTTCCCTGGATGTATATATACGTCTTTCCAAAGTACGGAATTTCTGTGCACTGCTGTCCATAAACTTATTCCGAAGGCTTTAGAATGCAATTAAAGGATTTTGACATTGTTCGTGAGGGATATACTTATTTCAGATTATTTGCTTCTATATCCCTCCGTGGAAAACGGTTGGCATTGGGAAGCGAATCGCGTAACTTTTTATCGGCAGTTAAGTGATTAATTATAAACCGTATAAATTATCAAGATAAAAGTTAATTTTTGTGTATGATTTTATATATGACAAGCCCATGGGGCACTGGTAATTATTAAACTTGTTCTCCACTTTGTATTGTTAAATTAAGTATAAGATAAATTGTGTAGCACTGATGAATTTATAAGTGTAATATATCAGTTTAAATGTGTATTTTATTTTTTATTATGTCAAAATGTATTTTTTTTGTTTACTTTCAGTAAATTAATATTTTTTAAATAATATTTTGTTTTCTACTTTTCAATATGCTCGCGCCCCCCTCAAAGAGTTGTCACGCTCCCCAAGGGAGCGCGCTCCACAGCTTGAGAAACGCTGTATTACGTATTGTGTGACATGCTTAATAGTTAATAAAAAGAAAATTGACATAATTCTTATTCCGGAACAACCAATTTTAATAATTAAGGTAAACAAGTGATTTCAGAATAAAGCACTCTTAGTGTTATTAGCTCGGACATTTTTTTACAAAGCATAAAAGTTTAATTCAGTTTTACGATATTTTATCCCCTTGAACACCATGTAACCACTACTGGATACATGATATGTATAGGCAAAACAACATTATAACCCAGTGCTTCTTAAACTTTCAATATTTGCGACCCAATATAATTTTTTATCGCACCCCCTCCATATAATAGCAATGTATTGAATTCAATAATACTGTACTTTGACGCTAAAACTACAATACGACTATAACCTCTAAAATGCCACCGGAGTATGTAACGTTTCGCTCTACCAAAGCGTGAATTGTCCCAAACGTATATATACGTCTTTCTGAAGTACGATCTTTTCTGTGCACTGCTATCCATAAAACTATTCCGAAGGCTTTGGAATGTAATCGAAGAACCTTACCAGTGTTTGCGTAACGATTTACTTATTTCAGAGGATTTGCTTATTTATTCCTTTTCTCCAGACCCCCAATACATCATATACGCGCCCCTACGTAGAAACTGATGCCACTGGAAAGTAAATTGCGTAACTTTTAATCGACAGTTAAGGGATTAATTATAAACCGTACAAATTATCAAGACAAGTGTTAATTTTTGTAATAATCTTATACATGACAAGCTCATGGGGGAACTGGTAATTATTCAACTTTATTTTAACGTACTATTGTTGAAGTAATCATAAAATGCATTGTACAGTATTGATACATTTATAAGTGTATTATATCAGTGTAAATGTGAATTTTATTTTTTATTATGCAGAAAGTATTTTGTTTGCTTACTTTCAATAAACTAATAATTTGTTACATTAATCTTCTGTTTTTTGCTTTTCAATATGCTAGTGCCCCCTCATAGAGTTATCACGCTCCCCTGGGGGACGCACCCTACAGTTTGAGAGACGCAGTTGTAACCTCATGTGGATATATGGCTTATTTAGGTGTTCAACCTGGTACTTCAAGCCCGAATAAAACGACCTTAACTTCACGCGCAGGGTATCTTATACCCGAGGGTGTTTACATTATGTTTTTACCCTAAAATTTGTATACAAAGGTGAAAAGGAAGAAAAGTAGGACATATAATTAGTTTATTACATTTTTTCACAAGTAAATTTAGTTTTTCTGTTCTTTTTATTAGGGCATTCAGTACATTGTTTAGACACTTCTTTAGTCTTCATTGCGAATGATGATTTTTTGACTGAGTCTTAATTTATTTTTAAAATTTCGTAGGAGCATTGCTTGCGGTTTTTTCCTTTTTTCTGTAAATCGAAATCCAAAACACTTCAGAAACCAGTGTGTGGTTCGATGTTTAATAGGTGGTTTAACGAAATAATTTGAGCATTCATTTTTTGTCACAACGTTCACCAACATAAATAATATTATCATAGGCTAACGATTAGATTTTCTAGCCATTGAATATGTAGCGGTCATTTTATCAAGGGCGATAATTGCTCCCTCATTTTAATTATCTGGATATATTTCAGTAGAAGAGTCATACTTACTATTATACTTTTCATCATTCGATTCTTCCTCATCATCCCGCAAAGAGTCTTTCTTCATCCGAAATACTGTTGTACTATACCTATTAAATGTTGTACCTATTAAATTACTTAAATATCACATTTTTCTTCATAACTACAATAATACGTCATTGCATAAGAAATTTTTAAACCGTGCTCATTTATTCAGAACTTTAACGGCGATTCATGCGCAGGGTATGACATAACCGAAGAGCGGTATCCAAATTATACCTTTAAAATTTGCCTACAAGCTAAGGCCCCTAGAAGGATATGACCTTAAAGTCAGCTACAAGAGAAACTATTCATTTTTCAAAAAAGGTTTAGATGCAGTCCTGAAAAAAGTGAAGCAGTGGGTATGATATACCCTGCCTTGAAGTGCCGGGTTAACTAGTGCAACAAGTACAGAAATGTTATAAAGTAGATTTTCTTTTATTAGGATTATATAAAATTACAAAAGGTAAGATACAAGATGTATGGAGTACAAAAATTTGAAATAATAGGAAAAATTAAATTAAAATTACAAATATTTGTGAACTTGCTCGAAATGTTCTTTGGAACAAAAAGCTTTCCACATGCGTTCTATAAGTGTATTGCAATTTTTGACCCTTTTCTTCATCTTATTCATCACCAGTGGATAAATCCGTATCAGAGTCACTGTCTTATATCATCGGATTCCGGCAATTATTCTAATTCAGTATCACTTTCATTGAAATCCAGCGATGATGCCATATTAGCAAGAAAAAGTAAAAATAAATAACAAAAATAGTTATATAAGCTTTAGAAAGTGAAATGAAACACAAACAAACCTGTGCCTTAGTCAGCGTCAAAAGGAAAAATGAAATGTACTTTATAAAGTCTACGTCAGTACTCCCAGAAATTTAGGATTTCAAGGGATACTAGAAAGCACAGTCTGATACTCAAAGGGAATAACAACGGCTGTTCTTACACATAACCCGGAAATAAAAATATGTTCAATCGCAGGGATTCTCAAACTTTCAATATTTGCGACCCAATATTCAATCATAATTTTCATCGCACCCTCCTCCATACAAATAACAATATACTTTGACATTAAAGCTATAATAAGACTTTAATCTCTTAAATGCTACCGACGTATATAAGCGTCTCGCTCAGCTAGTGCGTTAATTGCCCCGAACGTATAAATACGTGTTTCCGAAGTATGATTTTTTCTGTGCACTGCTATCCATAGAATTATTTCGAAAGCTTTGAAATTGAATAAAATGACGTGACATTGTTTGCAAAGGATTTACTTGTTTCTGAGGATTTGTTTATTTATTCCTTTTCTTCATCCCCCCCTCAATACACCACATACGCGCGCTTACATGGAAAATGGTGGCATTGGGAGCGCGAATCGTGTAACTTTTAAACGGCAGTTAGAGATTAATTATAAACCATACAAAAATTTTCAAGGCACATGCTAAATTTTGTATATAATTTTATATATGACAAGCTCATGGAGTTACTGGTAATTATTAAAATTGCTTGTAAACTTGCAAATACACTGTGCAGTACTGATACATTTATATCATTGTAATATCATTGTATTATATCATTGGAAATGTGTATTTTTTATTACGTCAGAATATATTTTGTTTGTTTATTTTTAGCAAATAAATAATTCTTTTAAATAATATTTTGTCTACGACTTTTCAATAGGCTCACGCCCACCTTGTCAGGTTATCGCGCCCCACAGTTTGAGAAACACTGTTCAATAGCTTTTAGTTTTTAAAGTTCTGTTAGTTGTGTAAAACCTTATTTTCATATTATGAAAAATATTGATTGGAGTTTCAGTATCTTGATTGTAACCGCAACCAGATCCCCATTCTCCTATGCTGGCGTATACATATAAATGGCTCAAAGATTCCTTTGTTATATTGTTTCACTTACAATTTGGCTCTACTCTCTCGAAAGTTTGCCGACCCTTGCTCCAGGGAAATCTATTTTATGGATTGTTCGGTTGGTTTTAGATTCGTATCTTCTGAAAGAGCAGTGATGTATGTTGATTAGGATTTCTATTTAAAGAGATCTGCAATGGAACAGTTGAGGATGTTGAAACTGTAATTTTATAGAGAAGTGCGAGATTATAAGGATAAATATTGTCTTGAAGATTATTCGTTATTGGAAAAGATGATCAAAATTGTACCTTGTGAGACATCATGTGATTGATGTTTGGACTTATTCTCGAGTTAGAGCCTACGTGTCTGTGATGCGAATAATCTTTTAAAAGTAAAGTAAAGTTTTATTATTGACTTGGATTCGAGATTTATTTAACTTCTATTGAACATTTACCATAAAGAAAATGCTATTTCAGCAAATAAAAGTTATTGAGCTTTGCAATGACTTTCGATTATTTTCTCATCACCGCATTAATATAATATCTGGTTCTTTTTAGTTCTTTTCATAAAGAAAGCTAAAATTTAGAACAATACTTAAGTAATATTTCTCAAAATCACTATTCGCGAAGCATTAAGTGAGTTTTTTTTAAAAATTATTAGTTATTGCCCCTGCTCCCTAATGCTAGAATTCTGTAAACATAAAAACAATCTTGATAATTGTTAATTTTTCTATAATCGAAAATTTATCTTAGTTTCATGTGAAATTTGATTTCCCTTATGTTTTTAGAAAAAAGTTTATTGAAGGAATTTATTGTTTTTATATCATCTTAACTAAATGGCTTATAAAATTTATATCGGCTTTCATTTGAGCTTTCACTGTATTGGAGAAATTATTTGTTCTCGCGTAGTACGTTAAAAAGGCACTCATTTTCATGTGGAAATAATTATTCCATCAAGAATTCATTTTATTTAAATAGACTTGATTATAGTTTTATAAATTATTATGAAAATATCTGAAGACACCACCAACAATCTTTATTGTCGTACAAACAAAATCGAAGCTTTAGGACAACCACCATTCAACAACATTGTAACAGAAAATTTTAATTACTTTATTATATCTAGTGGCTTTGAGTATTAAAATAAACTTTGAAATATTGATTTACTATAGATATTTAACAATGATTAAACCTGATCTGTAATGAAATTTGTATAATTTGATGATAAAAATCGGTAATAAGGCCTACGAACGAGAAATTTGAAAGCATAACATCATATATGTAAGATGTTATTAAGGAATGAAATCTTACAATTGTTTTTTTTTTTAAATGGGGAAGGAAAAGAAACTTCTTCATTTCACTTTATCCTGGGAGAATCAGTTAATTAAATGCCGTTAAAGCAGCATTTCCAACCACTCCTCTCAAAAGAAACATTCTCAACTACACGAATGTAAAGGCATTCATCCGATGTGATAAGCAACCGAAAAAATACTCAAAATATGTTCCTGTCATTTCCTCTCTTTAAAACAAATTGATCTCCTTCTTCCTGAATATTAAAGATGAAAAAAGTTGGTAAAAAAGAAACATAAATAAAAAGGAAAGAAAATATGACATTTTTTAAAGCTGAATTTTCAAAAATAGTTATCATTTGCATCGAAGTTAAAATTCGGATTATAATATCCAAGAGAAAAAATGGATACGATTTTCTTGTTGGGGACAAAAATAATGGAGCATAAAAAGTAACATTCACTCTTCATAATCGAAGTAAGAAACGTTTCTAAAATGATGAAAATTAAAACTCATAGGAGAAAGAGATTTTTAAGTAGAGCTGTAATGAAAGTTCAGTTCTTTTCCATTCTATTTTTCTATAGTATTTCAGTTTCTTCAGAAAGAGAAGAAAACATCTAATAAAAAATAGGTACTTTTAATATTTCCTTAGAGTATATATGTATATATATAATCAAAATTTACGAAAATAAAAATAGCTCATGAATAATTTTTTGGGAGAGTGAATTTATAAATCTACGAAATAATGCTAAAAAATAGGTGTATATAATAAAACGAAAACAGGAAGAAGTATACACACACACACGCACGCACCACACACACACACACATATATATATATATATATTATATATACACTGCTGGTCACCGTAAATGTAACACCCTGAAGGAAGCATGCAAATAACATGAAATTTACAACATGCATTAGCGGAGGTGAGGTATGCAAATTTTTAGAATTTCAGCGCAGACACACATCACGCACGCCTGTGGCGCCACCTCAAAGAGCTATTTAAGGCCGCCACACTGGTCCTGCATATTTTATTTTGGTATGGGGCGGTATTGGATATCACTCTCGCACTCCTCTAGTACGCATTGCCGGTACTTTAAACAGCCAGCGCTACATCTCCGAGGTGTTGGAGCCAGTTGTCCTGCCTTACCTTCAGGGCTTGACCACAGCCATATTTCAACAGGATAATGCGCGATCACACGTGGCACGCATTTTCCAAAGGTTCATCGTCAATCACCAGATTGAATTGCTTCAATGACCGGCTCGCTCTCCAGATCTTTCGCCGATAGAAAACATGTGGTTCATGGTAGCTCAACGATTGTCCCAGATTACACCCCCAGCTGCCACACCAGATCAACTTTGGCAACGTATAGAAGCTGCTTAGTCTGCTGTACTCCAAGAACACATCCAAAGTTTCTTTGAATCAATGCCGAGGCGTGTGGCAGCGATAATCTCCAACAATGGCGGCTACTCTGGCTACTGATTCTGGCAGAAACCATACTTCTCAGAAGTCTATAAATTTAATCATTTGATTCTTGGTCAACATGTTATCTACAAAATAAATTTTATTGTGCTATCTCTTGTCTTTCTTGGGGTTGCACTTACGGTGGCCAGCAGTGTACATATAGCAACTGTCTTGTCAATTTATATTTACATTATTTTAAAAATTGTTTCACAGACAATTTAGAATATTACTTTTTTCGTTATATAGATGATATAATCACTTTTGGCAAGCAAGACAACTTTAAACCTAACATTAATTTTTTCCACAATATCTTAATTTAATTCAGACAAATACTAACAATTATGAAGCAAATTTTCTTGATATAGAAATTAATTTAAAATATTATAAAATAGTTACTAATATTTATGATAAACGAGATGACTTTAATGTCAATATTATAAAAGTACCGCATTCGGAGAGTAATGGGCATGTTTCTATATTCAGAAATATTGTTATTAATTACACACTACGCAATAAATTTCTAGTTTCAAATAAATCAGAAAAAATAAAAAACTATAAACATTTTATTAAATACTGTTTAATTCAAAAATACCCAATTAATTTTATTAATAGATATTTGAATAAAGAAATTCTAAATAGTAAGGATTAAATTTCCATAACTTTAACAGGTTATTATTATAGATTTATTATTCTTCCTATATAGTTTTAGATACCCCTCAAATTCTAATTTTAGATAAAATTACTTTTTAAAAATTTATTATAAATTTTAAATCATGTAATCTTAGAGTCTCTAAGATAAATGGTAGTATGTTTACAATTCTTATTTTATTATTTCTATTATTTTCATAATTTTGCAAAGTGCTACTTTTCAGCGATTGCTTTGCATTGAATTTGTATTTGGGTACAGAATCTGGCAATAACTTGTTTATTGTACTCGGATTTAGCGCGGGCTCTGCATTTCTGTATGCAATTTTTAGGTAAGCTACCTTTTTCTCATAATGGATTTAGATTTCCTACCCATTATTTCCAATAGGTTTTTGCACAGTATTATTAACAGAAAGGGGGAAGGTTGGCTGGCCAAAAAAACATGTTCAACCCCACTTTTATATAGAGAAATTTAAAAAAAAATTTTTTTTTGTATATAAGCTCTCCTTAGTCAGCAATGTTGATAATACTGCAGCATCCATTCTTTTATATTTAAATATGTTATTTTAATTTTTCATATCTCCTTTTAAATTCTATTGTCTGGTTATCTTGCAATTACAATTCTTTTCAGTTTTAATCATGTTTATTCATCTCTCTCTTGTAGAGAAATTTTGATTACACATATACAAGAATCAGTATTGAAATAAATGTACTGAAATATTTGAGACTGAATTTTAAAAAAACATATGAAAACAAGAAAGGATTTTATTTTCAAATTACACAAACATTATTGCCTGGATTGCCTTGTTGATAAAATAGCAAATTCATAATTGATGGGTAGTGGTTTAAAATAAAGAAAAATATCTTTATCGTATTGTGGAATCAATAGTAGTCTTTGAGCATGCCATACATGGACATTGAAATTGTGTTTATTTTTAGTATACATCGCACTCTGAAGCAACAACAGAGGAATTGACGACTGAATCGTCCCCATTTTTCCCCTTATTCACATAAGTCAATGGCATACAAGCTAAGTTTCCTGAGACATTTATAAACTGTTTGAATGGAAATCATTATTCCTGTAGCTGTAAGAATCTCCGAAGAGAATTGCCCGATATGCATCATCTGGTTATTTTGTACAGTTATAAGCAAGAAACCAATCCTGTTTAATTGTTGTTACTCGCAGTCTACATGTTGCAATATACTTGTGAATAATTCTCAACTTTTTGAAATGATTTATATGCTTTGGAAACTACGAACTGTGCAACATTTATGACATTAGAAATTTCTAACTGTGATCTTTCACGTATACCCGCGTTTGTCAAATTATGGGGCACACCCTTTGGGTAGGGGGCTTCATAATCCTACCAGGGGGGAGGCGAGCATATCAAAAAGTAGAAAATAAAAGATTATTTAAAAATTATTGATTTACAGAAATGAAACGCTGCAAAATACATTCTAACATAATAAAAAATAAACTAAACATTTGCACTGATATAATATACTTGCAAATGTATCAATACTGCGCATTGTATTTGATCAATAATTAAAAATTCGTTGCAGTTTTAGCGTCAAAGTGTATTATAATTGAATTTAGTACGTTGTTATTCATGGAGGAGGGCATGATTGAAAAATGGGTCGTAAATACTAAAAGTTTGAGAAAAACCGTTCAAACGATTATGTCTTTTAAATCAAATCGACTTGTATTTTTTCTGATATAATCAAAACTTTTTCAATATTTGATATAAACAAGAGATTATTGATTATACAAACAACCAGGATCTCGAATAAACATTAACATTTTTCCTTTTGCAGCATTCCCGTTATCCTATCACATTACTGGTAAAAATATTTTCTTGAAAATCATTCATTTGCTTCAATAGATTATGTATATAAGCAATTTCAGGATTTTTAATTTCAAGTAACCTTTTCCTCTCAACAGTTTCTAAATTATTCTTAACTTTTGGACACCTGTGTAGCTTCCAGTATAGCAGTGTTTCTCAAACTATGGGACGCGCCCCTCTAAGGGTGCACGATCACTTGAGAGGTGCGAGCATATCGAAAATAAAAGATAATTTAAAAAAATTATTAATTAATTGAAAGGAACCAAAACAAAATATATTCTGACATAATAAAAAATAAAATACATATTTACTCTGATGTAATACACTTATAAATGTATCAGTAATATTGAATGTATTTGTGTGATGAAATTAATTTAACAATACAAAGATAATAACAAGTTTAATAACTACCAGTAATCCCTCACACGCATGTGATTGTCATATATGAAATTACATACACAATTTAATACTCATTTTGATCATTTATAAAGTTTATAATTAAAGTTGTATTGTAGCTTTATGCTAAAGTATATATTATTGAATTAAAATCATTGTTATTGTATGGAAGGTTAACGCAATAAAAGTTATGATTGAAAATTGGGTCGTAAATATTGAAAGTTAAAAAGCACTGATGCATAGAGAAATTGTCTTTCAATTTCACTCTTATAAAAAGAATGGTTGTTACCTTTCCATGGCATGAAAATAATGACTTAAACAAGATATCAATATCATTGGCATGGCCAAGTAATTTTAGCACGTTTTTCACATATTGTATTTTACAAAAATGCAACTAATGAACTTTTTACTAACAGAAAGTAGTACTGTACCACTCTTCTAAATGTACTACTAATGAGCTGAAAAGAAATAATGACACAAATCTGTATCAGCACTATCAAAAAGCAAAAAACTAGCGAAATTACGGAAAATTTGTAGGGAAATTCGGTAAAACTATGGGAAATTTAAATATAATATAGGGCACAAATGTGACCAAATGCCGAAAACCCGAGGTCAATTGGTTGCTTATTGGCTGAGAAAAAGGTACGACAAAATATGGAACGAAGACGAAGACGAAATTTGCGGCCTAATAGTGCTTTTGTTCCACTACGTGAAAAACGCGCTAAAAATACTACAAGATTACTCAAAAACTGCATCGTCTCCAACGCAGTGAATAGAAAAAATATAATCAGCAGTAAAACAAAAGAAAGTAGAAAAAGAATTTTTTTGCTGATTATGATGAAATACCAGAAGATGACAGTAAATAAATCCAGTAATCAAAGAACAGAAGGGATTAATCTTTTGTCATTTAAGTAATTTCTCACGTGGAGAAAGAAGACTTTCATTAAGACAATTGTAGTGATGAGCAAACGTATCTTGTACTTCTTATTTTTTGAAATTTCTTTATTTTTTGGTGTATTAGAGATCTAAGAGCTCATTAAAAAGTAATGCCTCTGCACCTAGGTGAATGGACAATACATTAAAGTAGTTTCACATACCATAAAATTAACATCAAAAAGTAAAAAGTAGGAATTTATAAAATAAATAAATATTAAATCAAAT
Source organism: Trichonephila clavata (assembly GCA_019973975.1). Lineage (NCBI taxonomy): Eukaryota > Metazoa > Arthropoda > Arachnida > Araneae > Nephilidae > Trichonephila > Trichonephila clavata. The sequence continues at coordinate 74,569 of BMAO01021899.1, forward strand.
GAAAATTGAGAAAAAAACTCTATTATATTTTAAAAGTTTTTTATTTAATCTAGTTCCTAAGTGAAAAATGAGTCATAATGTTGAGTAAATTAAAAAAACATGCCTAATTCAGATTTCTTAAACTACTATGGGAAATGAAAGATATTAAATTTTTCAGATTCAAAGATAATTTTGAAAATTTTTTACGCAATTCGAAACATGTTTAAAATACATGTATAGAAGTATATCAAACTTCATATGTAAATGAATAACCTTTTCGAAAGCATAAGTGTTTTTAATGTGTAGAACTATGTTTCAATAACAGATTCATAGAATAGATTTAAAAAAAAATGCTTCATAATTCTTCCGGGAAGAAAATATGTTGCATAACTGTTGCGTTAAAGAAGAGCAAAATTGGAAATTAAGTTATTTTATTGTTTTTATATATATTAAGTAATTTCAGTACAAAAACATATAAGAATCAGTAAAATATATCAGTTAAAATAAAGCTTTTAAAAGAATAAATTGCTGTAACTATATTAAGTTATTATGTTGGTATATTTAAAAGAGAATCTAATAGAACTCAACATAATTTTTAAATCATACATGCACATATATATAAAAAAAATTGATTTGACAAAGTATTTTTTTATTCTTGTAATTTTCGAATGAAAACTATTGAAAATTGTATTGAAAATGGAAAAAGAATAATTAAAATACAATTTTCTTAATAGATTTTTTAATACAGAAAAACAGAAACGATTGAAGACATCCTAATTTGTGAAAAAAATGGAACAAATCTTGTGAAGATAGGAATATGCTTGTAATTTTCGAAACATTACAAATAACCATGTTTAAGGAAACGAAAATGCTTTAGTTTGGTAAAAAGAAAAAAAAAGACAAATTAGTAAATTTTATAAGCTCTGTATCTTTTCTTAAGAGATGAAGAAAAATTAAGGTAACATTCCCGCAGTTTATTTAAAAAAAAGGTATTGTGGTTTAAAATGATTATATTTTTAATATTTTTACAAAAGAATTACAATTTATTTTGAAAATTCCCGTGATTATTTCAATAAGTCATTTCTACTTGTTTGTAGTATCTGTTGTAGGCTTATTGTAAGTTTTTTGTTCTTCATCAAGGTTAATTGAAATAATATACCGGCATAAAACGAGCACATTTAACACAAAAAAATAAGATCAGATTTTACGGATACTTAACTTAAACTTATTAACAAACTTAAAAATAAAAATTTGCAGCTTGAAAGTATGGGTGCGCGTTATACGCCAGATTCTCCGGTATATATCCCAAGTTTTTAAGAATTTTAATTAATAACTTATACCTTTTAACATTACTAAAAGCCGTGTTCATGTGATTCATATAATTAAAAAATAATTAGTTCTAGTAGATGAACTAGGAAGCATTGGTAACATAGAGAAACATGTCAGAATCTGTATGTATCAAGTTAAATTTTATTTCGAAAACAAATTTTTGTACTTACAGTAGAACGTCGTTTATTCGAACGTTTATCATTCGAATCATCAGATATCCGGACCAGTGTATATATATTATACACTGGTCACTCTCTCTCTCTCTGTACAATGGTACAGCGAAAAATAAGTGATTATTTTCCACAATAAAGGTAAAATTACAACATTTTGCATCTTTTTTGCTTCTTCTTCAAGCACATTTCCCGCATGTGATGATTTTCAATAATCGTATAGTGTCCGGTTTCATATACTGCTTGGATCTCATTCGGTTTTCGGTTATACGAACAATCATGTATCCGAACGGTGTCCTGCCCCAATTGATTCGGATAAATGACGTTCTACTGCATATATATAACTCTAAGAAACTTTAATTATTCGTACTAAATGAAAAACTAAATCTACAACATTATGCTAACAAATCACGTGTCGCAATTATTACTCTATCGTGTGTGTGTTTAGAATCTGAGAATATTATATAATAAAAAATTTTAGCCTTTTAGAGAATAAAAAAGATAAATTTTTAGTCTTCATAAGTTTGAGTTAAATAATAAATTTTTTTTAAATAACATTAAAACATGACTTAAATCTGTTCAATGTTATTTATCAGTTTTAAGAAATAAAAAAAAAACGTTTTTTTTAAAAAAATTTCGGGACACTTTTGGATTGTTATTATACTGTGATAGAAAGATAACTCTTATAGAGAATTTTCTTCATTTGAAAAAATATTAGCAGCTGTAATGATAGTATAGCCTGTTTATCGAGTTCAGTTTTTCAAATAATTTATTACATGAGCATTCTTCAACTTTTCCGTATATATGAACAAATATGGAACACAAGATATGTCTTCTAATTTTCTCCTGTATCCTTTAATCATTGCTTCTTTATCATATTTATATGACAGAACCATATAACATGTTAACGTTCGGAAATGTAGATGAGTTAGCAAAAATGAGAACCCTATTCTCTAGGGTCTGAATTATCTTAGAAGGATGCATTATTTTCATTCAGATTGGAAGCTGTATTCTATTAAAAGATTACCAGCATTCTAATGCTAAGCACTTTTCCAACATATTCTCTTGTTTAAAGGTAAGTCATTAATGTCTTAGATAATGCATTGTTTCATAAAGACTCGAATTAAAATTTGATCCAGTTCATTAAACTTTTCATTTCGTTGACAAATACGTCAGTATTTCTAGGTTTACATTTATTCTATAAGCTTAATTCTGTAAGAATAATTTTCAAAGTGATATCTGTCATTATGCATTCCATTAGAAAGTAGAATATAAATTCTAGAGTTATGCATCATTATGAACTGGAAGCTAAGATTTTAATATTAGTTTAATTGAAAATGGATTTAGTTTCCTCCTCAACAGCTCGAAATGTTTTAAATCGATATATTTTATAAAAATTCAAGAAATGTAGTCAAGGTAAATATTTGTTGTTTTACAATTTTTTCAATGGAAGATTAATTATCTATTATTGAATGGATTTGAATTCTCTCAAGGTAAAAGTGTAATGTGTCTGCAATTGTTACAACATGATTAAATCTATAATTTACTTTTAAATTTTTAATTTCCTTTAATTCGTTTGCATTTTGAATTGCCCTTTTTAGATGGTTGAGATTCGATCCCATTATATTTTCAGGTAAATGTTTTTCAGATCTTAAAAATGTTTTTGAGTAACTAGCGACTGATAAATGCATTTTACGAAATATTTTTCAAGAAAGTAATTTGTAGGCAATCAATTTTAGAAAAATATATCTAAGAAACATATTTACCTGGTGTTTTAAAATTTATATTGGAAGGAAGTCAACATACATATGTCTTGTTCAAGCATTGTATGACATAAAATATTCTAACTCGTACAATTGGTTGCAGAATTAAGGAAGAATTTGTTATTTTTTATCAGAATTTATTGTTTCATTGTATACACGTATCTGTCACTATGAGATTATTATCTCTCCAAGCAGCCCTATAGAAGTTACTGAAATATTTATCTGATTTTTTGAAAGACTAGCTATTATGTTTGTGCTATAATTTGAAGTGTATAGCTACACTTCAAATTATAGCAAATATATACGCTCTTTAACCCGGCGTCACTCGCGCAAAAAAAAATGATTTAAAGTTCTTGTGCAGGGTATGTCACACCCAAGTGTGTTTACATTGTGTTTTTACCGTAAAATTCGAATACAAAGGTTATAAAGGAAGATAAGTAGGAAATATACTAAGTGTTACATTTTTCACACGTAGATTTAGTTTTTCTGTTCTTTTTATAACGGCATTGTTAACACACTCCTTTAATCTCGTTGTGAGTGACTGCGATGTTTTCACTAGATCTTAATTATTTTTAATCTGTACCTTTTTAAAACTAAACATGTCGTAGCCTCTCGCTACCTCTAAGATTATCAACTCCCCTTCGGGTATTACCTGAATCTGAATGTGTTGAATGCATAATAAATTCACTACTTATTTTAACAAATCAATCTTATTTATTGACTTTTCTTAATTAAGAGATTTCACAAATACTATTCAATTTTAAGAACAATAAAACACAGTGGAGAATGAGAAGGATTCAATAATCATGAACGGCGGAATCCTATCTGAATCTACGAAGGGTCGACGCGTACAATTACAGCTACACACTTATACTTAATTGGAACAAATAAAACTAACATGATTTCTTATGTTATGGCAGGTTCGTCTAGCTGCTTCCTTAATATCTTGGTGGGAACAACTTGAATTAGGATTCCTTTAATAGGCGACTTGTTCTCAGCTATTCTCGCAGTTCTTTTATGAACTAATTTTATACTTCTACTCAACATCTACGTTTACACTTGAAAAAACACTTTCTCATTTCATTTTATTCTCTTCTCTCTTCTTTCATTCCGTTCTCTAACTCGCTAAACCCGAACTTATATAAATATCTCATTTGCATAAATCACACTTTGGCTCCCGGTGGAGATTGGTTGAAATAAATAAATATAGAATATATGAGAGGTTAGTGAAACGCGTAAGCACCCGTCACAAACATATACGAGTAAACTTCTCTAATCTTTAAATTCAAAAGTTTTGGAATTTCTTTTTTTATTTTCTCTTATTGTTCAAGCAATAGTTTGTTTTTATTATTTCAAAAGTTCATCTGAAAGTGAATAAGATGCATACCAGTTGTACCCTTTAAAATTACGCTCTTTCCAAATGTTTTTGTTTCGGTACATATAAAACATTTATTTTCAACTCTGTTTCCCTTTTCTAAATCTGGATCGATTTCAGTGGAGGAATCATACTTGCTGTTATACTTTTCATCATTTGATTTTTCCTCATCATAACCACGAAGAGAATTTTTTCATTCGAAAATAATGTGTGTGTTGCACTATATCTATTAAGTACTGTATCTATTAAATTACTTAAATATCACATTTCTTCATCATAACTACAATAATATGCCATAGCATAAGGAAGATTTAAAACGCGTTCGTGCATTCAGAACTGTAACGATGATTCACGCGCAGCGTATGACATACCCGATAAGGCGATTTCCAAAAATATATATTTAGAATTCACCTACAAGCTAAGGCCCCTCAAAGGATATGACTTCAAAGTCAGCTACACGAGAAACTATCCATTTTCCAAAAAGGATTTAGAAGGAGCGTTGAAAAAAGTTAGACGATGGGTATGACACACCCTGAGCAAGAAGTGCCGGGTTAAGTAAATACTAAATTCTTTATTAATTATATTACCAGGACAAAATATTCAAAAATATCAATTTGGTTCTATAAAATATATAACTAATTAATGTGTGCATTGGGAAATAAGTTTCACTTTTTAAAAAATATGATTGCCCATTTTTTAATAAAAATATTATGTTGTTGGTTATTATTTTGAAGTACTATGATAAGAGCAAGACATCTGAGCTGTGGTTTAATCCTAATGTACTTTATTCCACATAATTTAAGGTGTGTAAGTTCTTTTTACGTCTCACTTTATTTCAAGGAGAAGGCTCTTGGCGACTAAATAGTAATTTTTCAAAATGTTCATAAACTTATACTTGTTTTAGATATAATATCATAGAAGATAAATTTTGTCAGGTTTACTTAGGCTTACCTTTTTACAAACTGCTTATTCTTCATTTCTTAAAAGTATTATTTATAACTTTTCTCCTAAAAAACGTGTTAACTCTTTTTACTAAATTGTGTGTCTTTAATCTATATTACTTATTTCACAGCAAATCTCTAATTTCCTGTCTCATGTTCCTAGTACGAAAAAAGCAACTTTTCTTTAAGCTGCTTTAGAGAGCTTATTTTTTTCTCAAGAGAAGCATGTGAAAGCTAAAAAGGAAGTAAGAAAAACCTACCAGACCGTGTTTTATTTAACTTAATAATTTTACTCAAAAGGGAGAAGATGAGCAAAAAAAGAAAGGAAATGTTATTTGCAACATATATTACTGAAGAAAATTATGGATCTGACATCAAATAGCAGTCAAGTAATTTGATCTAAACACTTCAGAGTGACTCCTCAGAAATAGAAACAATTTTAAAAGAGGCCGACTAATACTTTGGTTACTGAAGCAACTTAGTGACATAAGTAAAAATAAAAAGATGCATGAAATTATTTTATCAGGAAATCATGGCAAATACTTTTATATTTGAACATATGTACATTTGAAAATGTAATATATACATATCAAACAGTACTTTTTTAGCAAGAGGTATAAAAATGCTTGTATTATATAATCATTTCACTATTTCAAACTATTATAAATGGATTCTAGAAAATTCATTTCTGTTCCAATAAATCTATCTTGTCAAACACATGCTTAAAACTACTTTTTGAATTTGCTTTTTGTGAGAACCCATTTGACATGTCTACAAGTTTACAGACCACAAAAATCTATAAAGCAAATTGGTTACTGGAATGAGATAAAGCAGCATTTTTGTTGCAATAAGTTATTCTAATGTAGTCACAGCACTAAGAAATGCTTCTACACATATACACCCCTGAGATGAAATTAATTCCAGATAACTGAAAACACATACAGATGAGACTAATATTAAATACCAAATTCTTCAATCTTGCAATCAGGTTACCTTGAAAATCTAATAAAAAGGAATTTTGTTTTACAAACTCCCATTACCTTGATTACTACAGCTAATTCGTTTCAAATACACGGTTATGTATTTGAAAACCTTTTACTAAATTTTGCTTACATAACTGTTGAAGTTCACACTTAAAAGCAATTACGACAAAAACATTAAATTTTTTTTTATTTCATTAGCACTTTCCTTTATTTCCAACTGGAAAAAATGAGAAAACAGAAATTATATTTTTATATTTTCCTTTCGAGTCACGATTTCTTCATCAATTGTTATCTTTATTTTATTTATATTTGCAAATTTATTCCTATCAAAGTAAGTTTCTTTATTTTAATTTTCATTAGTTATATTTAATATTTTAATTGTTATTTATTAAAAATGTCAATTTGAAAGCGTTTTAATGTCATTCAAAATGCCTTGAAAGGAGATGAAGGTTTGGAAGAGCTATATGCTCCCACCCCTCAAATCTACAACTATTTCCAAGTACTTGGGAATTGGGTCTTTCTGTGTCATAGAATTAATAAATGTAATGCAGAAACATTTATAATTTGCTTTTAATTTTTATAATAAAAAATATAAGGAAAAAGTTCGCAGAATATTCGTTATTTACACCAAAATGAAAGTTCAAACATCTGTTCGTCATTGCAGAGAAATTCTAAAAGGTTAATTCCTTTTTAAATAAATGTCTACATTATGAATCTTTTTATACAATATAAATAAACTTGAATTTTACATAAAATTTCAGTTTGTGATTCCATTACAGAAATTACCATTCCAAGAAATAACTTATCATCGCCAAAAGTAAATGGACTTTCAACTCCTTAGAAACAAAAATGCGAAGAATGTATTTCTTATTTCTCTTAAAGGAACGGATTTATTTAATAAAAAACAAATAATCATGAAATTCGTGATTTCTAAAGAAAATAAAAATCCAATTTCTTTAGTGTCAAACCACTCCAGTGAAATCAGAATCCATATAAGTGAAGAAACTAACCATATACGTCCAGAAACTAAGTAACGTTTTGGAAAAACTCGCGCATAAAAAGCCTTTTTTTTCGCAACAAAATTTTTTTTACATGAAAAAGTATGCCAGAAATTATGTTTTTAGAAAGTAATTCTTATATTTTCCAGACATATGTCATATAGAGAAATCCATTTGTCTATACTCTCTTCAAAGAAAATAGTGGAGAGAGAATCATTTCTCTTAACAGCTCTTTGTGGAAACTCGTGATAAAGTAATCGTATTGTGAACAGTCTGTTTTCACGAATTTTCTCATTCACTTTTTCAACCAGACCATCATTCACTACAGAAAGTTGCTCGCTCCTACCATTGGTGCGACCATCATAGAATTGTTGAACCCACTTTCTCACCCCCTATTCTATCACTCATTACTTTTCTCCGTATATATAAATTTCTACAAGTTGATGGTGACTTTCACCTTGCTTTAGAATCCTTGCGTTCAAAGAACGCTCTTCACAGTGGGTGGGAACGGCAGTTGTCTTATACATTATAAAGGCACTCTAACACGTGTTAACACAACCAAGCAATTTGGCTGAATGGTGTCACTAAACTGACAATCAACCGGAGACATGTGTTGTACTTTGTAGCGATATCATCTATATAAGCCAGTAACAACCTCCGCACCATGGTGATCATTTTGGCGTAGTGGTTAAGTTACTCGGTTTCGGATCCAAAGATCCCGGGTTCTATCCTACCAGATAAGCGCGTCACTTCATTTGGTGACTCTAGCTTAACTAAGAAAAGCGAAACCTAAGCAGATCTGTCGTGGCGCTATCTACCCGCTAAAAAAACGAGCAATCTAGGAAAAAATTCATCAGATTAACGTGACGCAACTCATCCAACACACATAAAAACTGACCACTCTCATTAATAACTATATCGTTAGTTCGCCTAATCAACTCACTGGTAGGAGAGTGTGTAGCGATATAATCTATATAAGCCAGTAACAACCTCCGCACCATGGTGATCATTTTGGTGTAGTGGTTAAGTTACTCGGTTTCGGATCCAAAGGTCCCGGGTTCTATCCTACCGGATAAGCGCGCCGCTTCAACTTCATTACTACTATTGTGTGGCTGCGGTAGAACTAAATGGTACTTAGTTTCCGGACATGCCTCGTATCTTAAACATAAGTTGTGAGCTATTTCAATTAAATTACCTTTACTGGAAAATTAAAATAAAACATAGATTTTTTTTTTTGCAATACTAACAACATAAATCAAATCTTTCGCGTTCAAATTATCTTATTTGCTGGGAAATTTTAAAACTAAAAAAAACCCATGAACTTTGAAAAGCATTGGAAGAAAAATTAAATTTCAGTTCTCAATTCGGATAAGCATTAAACCTTAAATTATATTATTATATGTTCTTCGAAGCCAAGTGGCTGAGTGGCAGTGTATCGTGCTTCCACGCCACAGATCCGGGGTTCAAATCCCGGGCTGGGAAAGGTCAACTCTGTCTTTAATCCCTTCAATGGGTCGACAAATGAGTACCAAGCTTGATTGGGAACTGAACACTGGGGATTTCGTGTCAGACTGACCACTTGAGCGAAACATCTACACATGCACCTCAGCGCCTATGTTCACGTAAGCTGAGATAGACACATTAGGCCCTTGTTCTCCTGAACTGTTGCGCCACTCAGTTCAGTTCAGTATATGTTCTTTAATTGTCAAACAAACTGTTTTTCACTCCCCATTTCATTTTCTGCATTTAGTAAGAAATACAAAGTAAACAATATTAACTAAGAAAAAAAATGAATAGAGAATTTTTAGTCAACTTCTTCTACTTAATTTCGAGATGAATAAAAAAAAATTTAATTGTTAGACTCTTTCATTTGTTCCGTGAATGCTTCAAAACAAACTATTCTAGCTTTATACGTAAAGAAGAAAAAAATAAAAAAATAAAAGGAAATAAACATATTCCAACAAACACGATGTCCTTTTAATTGTTTTCGTCACTTCCAATCGAATGATGAAAAAGAACTTTTATTTTAAGTCTCCTATGCGGGAAAACGACATTGCTCCGGTTTGTTATTCCCTAAAAAATATCCCTGCCTCCACTAATTGAGTCTTCGTCTTATAATGTTCCAGAAGCATGGAGCTACATAATTAGACTAATTGCTAATATCTTACGAGAACTGAACTCCTTTATTTGTTCCAGGGATCTTTTTTCTCTACTTATTTTGGGGTACTGGAGTTATTTTGATACAAAGAACGATGTTGCAGTAACTACCTCATTAACCCAAAATTTTTCCACTTATTTTTTTCAGATTTTTTTATTCGAATTTTGTTTTTCTGCTTGAAGAGGTTAAACGTTCTTTATGTAAGGGATATTTTAGATACAGGACAAGTCTTAAATGTGATTAAGAGTGTCTCCTGCACTCTTTCTTTCTCATCATTATTTTTTTTTTATTCTGAAGGTCAGTTTCATTTTTCAGTAATTCCTGTAAGAAGGTTTTGCGTGAGTAACTTTATTTTGAATATTCCTTTTATTGCAATTTCTTTAATGAAACGAGAAGCTTAATAAGAGTAAATTGAATTTATTGAAGAATATATATCTTGATTCGCATCAATCAAAATAAAATGTTTAAATTGTAATCAACTTATTTTTTTAAAAATTGGCATGTATAAATTTTACACTGCTGTTCAAAATTAAGAGAATCTTTAGATTTTGTTGATTTTCTGCAAAAATACTGAACAGATTTTAGTAAAATTTAGTATAGATGTCGTGCTGATATAATGCAAAAAAAAATAATCATTCAATAGTTTACGTACACAGGCGGGATTGTGCGTAGAACTCATCGAAGTTAAAGTAAATAGTCATCACATTGTCATTTTATACCAGAAATAGTAATCAACTTACATTTTTAAAAAGTGCCCTGTATAGCTTTTACGCTAATGTTCAAAATTAAGAGAATTTTTAGATATTGTTGATTATCTGTAGAACTTGGAAAAATTTTAATAAAATTTAGTATAGATGTAGAGCTGATATAATGCTAAAATATAATAATTCAATAGTTAAAGTACACATGCGGGATCGTGCGTAGCATTCATCGAAGTCGGAAGGTATAATAAAGCAATTGCACAATATGTCAAAAATTTGGTTAATTGGTGGTACTGTCCTCTTTTTTAGATAAACAGGCATTACTTCATGATTTTACACCGTAAATAATTGAACTAATGAGCTCCAGTGGCAATTAATATTCCACTCTTTCAGCAACTCTGTTTTCAGGCCTTGGATTGTTCTCGGTGGGAGTATGCGCGTTGCAATAGCCCTCCCCATAGTGTTCCAGGAATGTTTTTTAACAATAAGGTCTTGAAATTTAACTATCCAATCCCATAGATGAATATCCTCATTTTCCTGAAATTCCTCGACCCTCGTGTGCCTCGCGTTGTTATCCATTAAAATAAAATCAGAGCCAACTGCACCCGTGAAAAGGCGAACATAGGGCTCAAAGACCTCATCCCTATACCTCATAGCAGTCATGCCTCTTCCAAATACATACTAGAAGTGTGTGCAGTTATCCAATGACATGCCTTCCCACGTCATCAAACTTCTGCTATTGTAATGGTCAATTTCTCGGACATTGGAGGGTAGATAGCGGGTCGCTGGTTCCCTCCATATATTCTCGCCAAATTTTCATATGGAGAGAACTAGGGACCCGATACCTGCCCTCCAATATCCGAGAACCATGCATGTGCATTTTAACCTTTGAATGGTTATTCTTTGCGTTAAATCAGCTCTATATGCGAGGGGTGATCAGAAAAAAGGTTACAAGTCGAATAAAGAAATATTTATTAATACTAGACAGAAAATACAAAAGAAGAAGAATCAAGAAGCATTGGTACCTATCACGTTTAGGCATAATCGCCAAGTCTGTTTAGGCATTTATCTGAACGCAGAACAATTTGTTGAATACGTCTTGGTAGAAATAAAGTCCCTGTTCATTGAGCCAGGTCTCGGCGGATGTTTTCACAGCACAGTCTTGGAATATCGCATCACATATGCTACACGTTACCACAGCTCAGTCCCAGCTCTGACGAGATTTCACTTAGATCCATCGATCATTAGGAAACATTTCTTCAATTCGTGCCTTGTTGATTTCTGTCGTAGAAGAACTTGGCCGGCCGCTTTCCCCCAATATGACTCTGAATGTCAGATACGGACACACTCTTTGCCCATAAAAATCGTATCACGGCTCGCTCTTTCAAACGAGACCAATTTTCAAAGCGTCTTGGCATTTTAAACGTCCTAAACCGTCTGGGAACTTACGCTGTTTGTCCGTACACTAGCTGTATGACAAGTAGGGCCATTTGTCTCCAATCTGGGGAGAAACCAAATTTCTCCACAATATGTAGTTTTCAAAAGCTGCGGCTTATAACCTTTTCTTCTGATCATCCCTCGTGCATACCGAATTTCATTAAAGCATGTCCAATAATTCTTGAGATAATTGACAAAAATCTAAAACTTATCTTATTTTTGAACACCACTATAGTTTTCACAGATTTGTGCATAAGCAATTTCGGTAAATGAATATTGAGTCAGTAAGAGTTATATTAACGCTACTATATGAAGCAACATAACGGCTTTGGCGATGGACGGTCTAGATAAAGTGACGAGGATGACATCTGAGCTAGCCCCTCTCTCCAAACTATCACACCACGCCGAAGGAAGGACTTTGAGCTCAGCAGATTTAACATTCCTCAGTCATTTCTTCACGATGTGTCTTCAGTGGCACCAAGATTCAAACCAGCGACACGCCGGCCGCGAGTTCGAGACTATAACTACTGGGCAAATGAATGGGGAAGAGCATTTTGGCATTCCACAAATGAATACGGAAAGCTCAAAACCAAATCATCCTCGAATATTTTATTTTCAGATGGAAACGATTAAGACAAGGATTAGCAGCACAGCGAGTTTTATCGAATATGCATTTCTTTATTTTGATTTAATTCATGTTTTAAAAGGTTTGAAAATTAAGTTAAGTAAACTACATTTGATTTCTTTTTTCCATAAAAAGAAGGAAAAATATTTTTGTTTTTTTAAGAACATATTGTAAAAATGCATTAGTTCTTTTTTTTTCTATGTTGGCTTCCATATGATTTCAGTACGACAAAGAAACTCATGTATCGATTAAATAAAATACAAATGTATTTGTAATAAGTCTGAAGAAAATTTCTTATTTTAGAAAAAATGTTCATTTAATCCCAATACAAAAACAGTTTTATATTACAAACAGATATTCTCTATTGAGAAACCAATTGCTTTGTAATGAAGGTGATCGGTACTTCAGAACACTCCAGAAATTTTTAGCAATAATTGCGATAATTCTCTGTACAAGTTAAGTACTTTTTAACTTTTGGAATAAAAACTGGTTAATGAATAACTCTCTTCTAGGTGAAAATTCTATACCGTATTTTCTTGAATCTAAGTCGCACCCTAAATTCTCAACAAGTCTTCGTAGAAAATGAAAAAAAATGTAAAATATTTCAGAACCTGTAATTGCTCTAATTGCTCCATCCAAAGCATTTTAAAATTTGATTCTAAGCCGCATCTGATTTTTACTAGCTTTAATATTGGAAGAAAAGCGGCTTAGATACGAGTAAATACGATATTTCCTTTTTTTTTATTAAAGTGATATTAGAGTTCTACAATAATGATTCTTGAAATTTTGAGCGACGATAAAATTACATGAACTTTATTGGAACTAATACCACTTTCCACGAAAATGCATACAATTCCCGCATTTGTCTTTGAAATTCAGTAAGTAATTACATGCTACGATCCTTGTGTGTTTTTATGGCGTTATACAGGGTGTCCCAAAAATAGCGCCCAAACTTTGCGCAGTCAGATTCCTCATCCAGAGCACATAAAAAAATTCCCAAAGAACTGTACCGTCCATAGTTTACTAGAGAAATTTTGTAAATGATGATGAATGAATGAGAATACATGTTGGGGTTCCGGCGCATTCCTATGCTCCTGTACGTGATTAGCTGGAATGACATATTCCGATCGCTAGATCGGACATATGGGTCTGGTTCTATAGCCCTTGCGATCACCAGACCTCACACAGTTGGAATTATTTTTTTATGGAACAATCTCAATGATTCGATGCATCAAGAAAAAGTGACCACACTGATGCACAAAGTTGCTGGTCTGCATGCTGCTTGTACTTCGGTGGACACCGCACTGGTGCATCATGTGCACTCATCTTTTCCACGGTACGCTTTAGCCTACTTCGATATGCACGGCGGACACTTTGAACATTTGCCTTTATATGTATCTACTACGCTCTGCTATTAATGTCTTTTCATCTGCTGTTAATGTATCTATTACGGTGTTTTTTTTTCTTGCACCGCTGTGACGTCATACTTTGTTTTTCATATTCTTCTCGTTCACTGCGGATCATGCAGGTACAGTTCTTTGGGCATTTTTATGTACTCTCAACGAGGAATCTAGATGTGTAGAATTTGGATGGTATTTTTGGTATACCCTGTATTTTTCGGAATCTAGATTGTAGTTAAAAGGTTTATTGACTTGCTAATTTTAATTTTGTCACAGAGATAGATGTTTAGTTATTAGCATTCCATAATTCAGTTTTATTCTGCTTGCACTAGTTGTATTCCATGGAAGACAATAATACCTTGATTTCTCACCAAGAAAAAATTATTAAAGAGTAATGTAAAAAAAATTAAGCCAATTACTACTTAGGTCAACAAAGAAATTTTTTTTATTTTAGTTAATTAAATTTAATTAATGAATTAAAATTTTTAAAAAACTGTATTAACAAAAAGCGTTAGTCACTACTGATTCAAAAAAATATATTTGAAGCCAAGAAAAAATTCGTTAGAAAAATGTACCAGCGCCTTCTATTGTAGCTAATTTTAACTACGTCAGAAATAAGCAAAATAAATTTAAGACTAAAAAATAAAAATAATTAATAGATTAATATTTGAAAAATCTGTATTAACATCAAGTGCCAACCACTACAAGTTTAAAAAAATGTATTTGAACTTCAGTGGATGAATAAAAAGCATTTTATTAACGAATGAAAATTTAAACAAGATATATATACTAAAAAATATATATAAGGAGAGAGTGAACTAATAGAAGGTATTGAAAAAGCGATTTTAATTTGTTCCTCAAATTTTACCGTTAAAGAAAAATACACATCACTTTATTTTATTAAAAGTTTAATGAATTCGGTTCATATAAATATCAAAAACCACAATGTTTAAATGAAACGTTCAAAGTCTCAAAGGTAAAATACATCCTCTTATGTAGATGAAAAGAAAAATTTCAAAACTCTACGCTTTGGTCATTTTCTTTTTCAATAATTTTTATATCTTAATTGAGAAAAAATGCTGCATAAAAAACTCCAAAATTGTCACCATATAACAAAGCTAATATTAGGACAAAGGTAGCAAAAAGAAAGTAAAGAAATTTAAAAAATGAATAGTAGAATTATACTTAGTGTACTAGAAAAACTGAAATTGTAATGATATTTTCAAACCCTCAAATCGGAATTCGTTTAAAATTAAGATTATTACAATGATAGAATAGATAAGGACAATTATACGGGTGTAACTTCCATTACGATTCAGTTTTTTTAGGTAAGGAAAATAAATTCTTCACAGAGATAAGAATGAATATATCTATCAGGTGATGTATGAAGTGGAGGAATTACTTCAAAAATAGAGCACTCAGCATTGAATCATGCATGAAATCATATAAAAATTAGAAATTAAAACATTTGCTCTTAAAAATATACTACTTATATTCATCACTCTTCTATCATGAATAAAATTTAAGCAAAATAACGCAACAATAAAGGAAAAACTATTCAAAGATGTTCGCTTCTGAAGAAACCCTTTAGCCAAAAGAGCCATTAATCCAAAAATGCGCTCAATGAAAGAAACCCATTAAAAAAAAGCTTACTTAAATTATAATATTATAAACTTAAACTAGCAGGGCATGGAAAAATATGTACTGCTTTTAAATTATGAAATTAAGAATTATTTTTATGTACGTCAAATTCCAGTAATTATATTGGTATATTTTTCATCTTAATCGGAAGTACGAAATTTAATGAAACTTACAAAATTAATGCAATTTGGAACTCTACAATACATTGGCGAGTTAAATGCATGTGGTATTTTAGATTTAAAATGCATTTTAAGGGTTTTAAAAGCTGTATAATTATGGTTTAAAATTACATTTATATAAGTTTATAAATTAACGCATAAGAGTTCATAACAGTTTGGAACAATAAATAACATAAATTTACTTAAAAAGTTCCACATCATATATAATCATTAGCATATAATTTACATTTATGTTTGGAAACTTATACTATAAGTGAGATTTACAGTCATCGTAAAGTAGTATGAAATGTTATTCTTACGAAGAAGACAAAATATTAGGAGACTTAAATCATGAAATAAGAGCATTGTAATGGCTTATTCATTTGATATTTTTTTATTTATGTATTCATTTTTCATGTTATATTGCGGGGATATAAAGAGATTTAAAGAGAGCATTTAATGAGATAAGAGCATTTTAATGATTGTTTTATTTTGAAAAGTTTGATTGAAGGGGGTACCATAAATTATAAATTAAAATTGTTAGGGAAAGAGATTATCCAAATTGCATTCATTATTTACATCGAAATATATTAAAGATGACGAAAGTATATTACATTCGGTATGTACTTTATACCGTTCAATAATCATAATTTCAGTATCATTGCTTTCCTCTATGTTTGAAAATAGAGAAGTTAAAAAAAAAACAACCAAATGCATGAAAATTTTTTAAATGCTAACATTTCAAAATTAATTACGTTTTGTTAATATTCAGAAAAGTGAAGAATGATCAAAAGTTTTTAAATGAGAAAAGAGAGAGAGGGAGGAAATGCGTTACTATTAACTAGACAGTAATTTTACTATTTTACTTCCATATTGAAAATTGCTATCTGATTAAGAGCAGACGAAATAATTTTTTTATATACTATACAAACACAAAAAAATTCAAAGTTCCGATTACAATCCAGTCTGTGAAGAGAATGTAATCCAAGAGAAATTAGATCTGAATTCCGTCTCATATTATTAAAATTCTTGAGTTTTCGCGGTATTTGGCTTAAGGAAACCAAAACATCATACACATTCAAAAAATCGATTTTTCAATTTAGGTATTAAAAATAGTGCATATTTTTCTGAATCTAAAAATGGTTTGCAATTATATGCTTGTTGATAAAATTACCATAAAATATGAAAAAGTAATTGACAAAAAAAATGTAAACAAATATTTATAAATGTTTAGTTTTTCACTTTTTCTCCAAAGCATAATTTTTTGCTTTTAAGTTCACTTTAAAAAAAGAACTCTTGCACTATATGATAACAAATTTTTATACGTCTATACAGGATACCTGTTTGTATATAAACCTTTTTTAGTCGAAGGAGCAAATAAATTTTTAAACAGGTAGTTTTATGTATGGAAAAAAAGGGGGTGGGGAAAATTTTTTCAGAAATGCAAAGTTTTATATATTTTTTTAAAAAAACTACCTCAATATTTTATTTAAAATATAGATTCACTATATGTTGTGTATTATTTTATATATCTGCAAAAAATACTTCACATATTTAAGTGATGCCTTTTTAAAAAATGGTACTTAAACATTTGCATGTATTATGAGATCACAAAAATTATGTCCCACTTAAATTAAACAGAAAAAAAAAATTTTAACTAGAAAATTATTTTTGTATTTCTACAAAAAGATTAAAGTATCTTTATTAAGATCACACAAAAAAATCTAAGCTGCATTGGAAATTTTTAAAGAAATATGTCCTATAAACAAAGAGTCTTTTTTTTTGGCATTTAATCTTTGGAGCATACCTGATACCCTTAATAAAAATTAATTATTTTTTTTTGACAATGAAAGAAAATTTCGATCTTAAGATTTCCATTTCTTAATAGATATTTTTATCAATAAATATAACTTCTATGTTTCAGGATCTCTCCTGCCTGTACTTCATCCAGAAGACTGTAAACTTTTTACTGGCATGCCCGAGATAATCTCGGGCACGGCATTAGTGCTCCAAAATGTCACGCCCGAGTATTATACGTGATAATCTTGGGATAGTGTTATACATGAATCTTATTGTTATACAAGAATACAAATCGATAGAAGTTTATTTCGGCTTCAACTCTCTGTCAAACCCGAATCTATATTGGGAAAAGTTAATTTGTGTTCAATTCGGTAGATGGCGTTTTTGAGCAGTATTCATGATACATCCATGATTAACCATAATTTTTTTTAAAAAAACAGAGGATGTACTTAAGTCAAAAATTATTTTTGGCTATAATCTAACAATGGGTGGTGTAGATGGCTGTAATCAGGGAATATCCTTTCATCTCACGATCCAAAAATTACAGAAAAAATAGTATAAAAAGATATTTTTACAACTACTAGACAAAGTATTATGGACCCATATTTGCTGTGCAAAAATGTAGCTGGGAAACGTATTGCATTTTTAGAATTTCGAATCCAAGTTGTAGAAGAGCTTTTACGTAAATATAAAGTGGCAGCTTCTTGACAAAGAAATCCTGTAGACCACCTACAGTAGACCTGGCCGTCTTACTCAACGACATTTTAAATCACATATTTTTCCTACTCCCGAGCCTACAAGACAGTGACAAGTTTGTTTCTCAAAAAAGGATGCAAATAAGAAAAAAAAAGATAAGGAACAAAACACGATTCTGGTGTAATGATTGTGGACTTGATATGTGTTTGAAAAAGTGTTTCCAGTTATACCACACAAAACTGAATTACTTAACTACTAATAGATATTCATTTTATTTATTTATTTTTTTCAAGAAAATAATGTTCTACTGGAACGAATGTCACTTCCCCGCTGTGTGAAAGCCACCCAAGCGAAAAGGCCGTTGCTACAAAACCTTAAAAACTTTTATGTTCGTAATTCATAATATCAGTTTTTAACAACTGAGTATATTTTATTTTGTACTAAACAACTGATTTTTGCAATAAAAATAATTGTCAATTTATTTGCCCAATTCTCATCAAAATAACTTGACAGCTAAAGAGTTAATTACACAAAAATTTTATAGACTTTTAAATTCTTTGAAAATTATAAGTGTGTGTTCGCTCTTCGACATCCAGATAAAAAACATACTGAATAAACTAGTCTCCTATTTACAAAAAAAAAAAATTCTAAACGAAATGTATCTTACAAACTCTTTTAAATCAAAATTTTAATAATCTCTTTTGAGATATATTTACTTTGATATTATTGCTTGATTATTACTTGATATACAATGGCCTCCAAAAGCTAAGAAACAACCGGTTTTTTGCGCCTTATGCGCAAATGAATGAATGTAGAAACACCAAATTTGGATGACATGTGCATACAACAATTATGTATTGACCTCAAGAAAGAAATATACGTAGCAAAAATTCAAAAATGATTTACAACAAAAAAGGCAATCTCGTTGAAAAAGTCCATTCTTGGGAAAAAAATAATCACAGTTTTATATGTGGTAAAATGTCATAGAAACATAACAAAAATGGGTTTTAATAAGGGATATGCTGACCCCTAGCTTGAATTCATTGGTGGCATCGAATTTCTATGTTGTCAATTAAGCTGTCGGTTACCGAAATGGGAAG
The DNA here is from genome assembly GCA_019973975.1 of Trichonephila clavata. Lineage (NCBI taxonomy): Eukaryota > Metazoa > Arthropoda > Arachnida > Araneae > Nephilidae > Trichonephila > Trichonephila clavata. The sequence continues at coordinate 93,823 of BMAO01021899.1, forward strand.
CGAAGACCAGACACGGAGTAAGCTTTGTTCCAGCTTTCCTAAAGACCTTGAAGGATGACTTAAAGCAGCAACCTGTGTGTCTAACAAGATAGTTCCAAAGATGCTCTATCGGATTTAAGTTTAGAGATCAAGCTGGCCGTTCCATTCGCTTCAAACCAAGGCCCTCATGATATTCCTCAACAATTACAGCTCAGTGAGGTCGTGCTTTATCATCTATCAGAATGAAGTCATTGCCAATTGTACCGAAATGCGGGTGGACATATGGATGAAGAATTTCACCCGATATCTCACACCAGTCAGAGGTCCTCCTGGAACACATGCAGGTCAGTGTGTGACCACCGAATGAGATCCTTGCCCGAACCATCATTCAACCACCTCGGTTGATGATATCTGGTGCTTCGTTCTCTCCAGTGTCCTGAACCGCTCTCCAGTGTGAATCTGGACTCACCTGTAAGGAGTACAGAAGCCATCGCTGTCTGGTCCAGAAGACGTGTTCTCTTGCCCAAGATAAGCGGACCCCTCTCCGTCGTCTGTTGAGGGGTACACAAACAACTAGTCACCTTGTATAGAGACCTGGATTGTGAAGACACCTTAGCACCGTACTAGCGGATATTCTTCTCCCTGATGCTACAAAGTGGTCTGCAACAAGTTGCGGCACAGAAGTCCTTCTTCTCCCTCGGGCCGAAAGAGCGATAAAGCGGTCTCCTGCAGGAGTTGTAGCTCGTGGTCGGCCTAGAACATGTCTTCTGGACACAGATGCTTCGGTTTGATATTGATTCCAGAGACGGTGGACCACACTACGTGACACATTAAGACGCCTAGCAGCATCAGCCTGTAAAGACCCCATTTCCATCCATCCGACCACCCTCCACCTTACCGAATCGGGCAAGCGGCTTCTCTTAGACATTGCGAGACCCCACTGCTTATTGTCAACAAATCTGCAACAAAAGTTGTAAATCAACAAAAGTTACACGCTTAATTATGAAAGCCTGATATATGCATATTTTTCTTTCACTCGTATATATCTGTTCTTTTCTATTAAAAAAAGTGGCAGCTATTTATTTTGCATAAATTTGTATAAATTCGTTTTTATCATTTATATAAACTATAAATTTTTTCGTTACTGTCATTTTTTTTAAAATGAGCTTCGAAAAACATGTTGTTCCTTAACTTTTGGAGGCCAGTGTATTTCTTATATTATATCGTAAGGCATGCAACTCTATCAATAAGCTAACTTTACACAAATAAAATTTATTCCATTATAAGATTTAGTATAGAACGTCAAAGCATTTGCAACAGATAATATGCAACTATTTTGGAGGACCAGTGATTTTTCAAACCATTATACACGAGACCATAGTAAAGAATTCTCAAACATTCAGTGATTAAAAATACTATTTAATTCATCGCGAATTTATTTTATCGATAGTAAACTGTTGAAACATTGTATTAACCGTTATAGTTCCACCTCTAATACTTTATTCACTGTTTTATCTAATAACCTTGAATGATTACTTTCTCATTATAAAAAGAAAATACGGCGAAGGTATTCAAATCATAGACTTCCTTTTACCTCACGCAATTCCTTAGACAAATCATTCTTCACCAGTCCATTATTTTTCCTTCCCTTTGTGACTGATCGAATCAAAGAGACGAAGAAGAAATTTCCCTAATTTTCCCCTCGCAGGCTTAATCATTGTCTCTGGATCGTATTTATGTGACCCCACCACTTCTCTTGTTCCGGAAATAAAGGTGCCACTGCAAAAATGAGAACTTAATACCCTCAAGTCCAAATAACTTTTCCAATCTGAATTATCTTTGAGGAATGTACTATTTGCATACATTTCGGCAAACTTATTGATATTCCATTTGCGTTGCAGCTGCTCAGACCATAAGGGGGCCATACTACAATTTACATTTCAACACGCTCTTGTTACAAATTATATAGTTTTTCAGTAAAATATCACTACACTTTGAAAAATAAATTAAAAATAAACTGAGATTTTAACTTACGGTTGTTTTTTTTATGTTATGTAATGAAAATATTAAAGTTTTTATTTTAAGGAAATGCAAACTTTAAGAGGCAAAAAGTTTCCGTTTCTCAACATTCTCGTTTCAAAATGGCTTCGCTACAAAAGCAAGCGCAAGTTGTAGCATGGTTTATCAATGTTCAATCTGTAACATATGTACAACGTAAATAGGGCACCACCCAACTGGTGTTTGAGAGTAAGAAAAAGTTTCTCCGGCTATGTATGTAAAGGAGAAGTCCAACAACGCTGCCACCTACATCTCTAGACATAACACCTTTGGACTTCTTGTAGGGATACGTAAAAAACGTTGTTTACCAATCTTCAGTTAGGGACATTTATGAAATGAAGTCAAATTAAAGTGCCAGAACTGCTGCGCCAACTTGCCCTCGAGGTCATAGATAATATTCCCTCCCAGGTCTTGGTCCTCTACACAGATGGAAGCAGATCTGACTCAGGCAGAACAGACAGTGGCGTTTTTATGAAAACAAATACTGAGGAATTTCGATATCGTTTTAAAAACCCTGAAAACAGCTCAGTTTTCCGCTCTGAGCTTGTTGCTATTAGAGAAGCCACAAACCTTGCTTTGGACAATCGCGCATCTGATACTTGGATTTTGACTGACACCAAAAGATCTATCCAATTCTTAAAAGATTGGTCCAATGTCTTGGATGTGTTGGGGCAGGATATATTATCGAAATTAGCTGCATTGACCCAGGTTAGTTTGGTATGCTTTCAGTGGATACCCTCGCATGTTGGTGTTTATGGAAATGAAATTGCTGATCTGCTTGCTCGGGAGGGCAGCGAACTTCCCACATCATCTTCCTCTGAACTACAAACAAGCTTCCGAGGTCCACTCCCTGTTCACGGGCAAGATCAAAACTATTTGGAGGTCTGGTATGCCGCTAAGTGTGCGGGATTGTCTCTGCAGTGCACGTGTTCTAGACTTGCTTAGACCACTTTATCTAGACTTAGGACTGGTCACATCAAGAGCTTAGTATTTAATGGATCTGAGAAGTCTTATGCTTCTTGCCGCTGCTCGGCTATGGTTTCTCCCTCCCATATCATTGCATGTATTGGTGCCTCTGTGGGGCAATTATTGAATGAGAAAGATGTTGTTATTAATTTAATTAAGTTATACGGTCTCTTGGACTTGGTCTAGCTTGTGGTCTAGGTCAAGTGGATAAGCAACAACAACAGTGCCATTCAGTTAGTTGATCCTGTATTCCTTCATGGAATGTGGCTAGAAATCTCGTATAGGCTTGATGTGTTGCTAGCAACTAATAGTGAGCACATTGAAATCGTGAAATAAAGTCTTGTAGAAAAACTTTGATATTTTCTTTATACAAAAAACATTTAGTAGTTCATTTATTTATTATTTTTTTAATTAATAATTGAAAGTGTAATCCTACTTTTTAGACTCCCTATACATTATCATTCTTTTTATTATTTATAATATTCTGCTTTTATAAAAGATTCTTATGTAAGGAGACATTAGTATAAGTACATTAGAATAGATATTTTGTTGAAAGAAGCAAGTTTCAAGTCATTAAATATATAGAAATGTGAATTTGATGGCAGTTTTGTTGAAGATTCAAATAACCTATTCTATTCAAATAAAACAGTTCATTAAAATATTTAACTGAAATCCCAATTTATTCTTATAATAATGATAACGTTAACGAACTGCATTGTTATAAGAAAAAAGTTTGTTTTCATTTGAAAATAAATAAACATGGAGTTTTATATTACATTATTAAATAGTATTTCAGATATTTTGTATTTTTAAAAATCTTACGTCCTGTGTTCCATGTCTTAATTCCTATACACTTGAATAACATTCTATTGTACTAACTTTCCACGACTTAATGACTTTTAAAAATATGGAACAACTTTAATCACATCGTAACATTCATTAATTTAATCACTAGCAACCCTCAGAACACTTAGTATATATATAATTTAATACTCGTACATTATTTTGATTTTTAATTGTAGGAGTTTGTGATTATATGTCTAGGAGAGAATTTGAAAAGGACCAAAAAAATAGAAAAAATGTTGTTAACATTACTAATAGTAGCCTTACTATTTGTAACGTTTTTACAAAATTTATGTATCATGAGATCAAATTTGTATCAAGCAATATTCTTTAAATTTTTTACATTGTGTATTGTTGAAAATACACTGGTGAAAACAATTAATGGAAGGAACGTTTTTTTTTAAAAACAGAACAAAATAATTTACGCCTATGCGCAAATAAGTTAACACAAAGGATAGCTAAGCTCTGTAGGAACACCTCTGCTACGTAGTGGCCTGTGACGTCGTAAGGCCGTGGCGCTGTGTATAGGTACCTAACCTCGCTGAAGCTTGTAGCGTAAGGACGTTTTGAAACATCGAAGTATAGCTCAATTCTTGTTGGTTTTTTATAGTTTCTTTGTTTACCCATCATTAATATGATCAATCGTCATCTTTTAGACGATGCTACAAGATGGTGGATAGTTGGAAGACTCCAGGCAGATCAATCGCAGGCTACCTACTCTATAGACTTCAGCGTTTTCAGATATGTGATATCCACTCTGTGGAGACAGTTCACAGAGAGAGGTGGTCCGCCGACCTGGTCAAGGCCGAAAAAAATCAACAACACAGGCTCAGGATATTTATTGGAGACTTCTAGCAAAAAGTGATAGTTCCACAAGATTGACACAACTGTCTTGCCGCCTGTGTAATGCAACATGAGCATCAATTTCGCAGATAATAGTCGCTCAGAGACTGTAGGTGGCCTGTATGCCAGCCTCCTGTAGTCTGCCTCTCTTTGAATATGAATCACAAAAAGTAACGTCTAGCATGATACCGAGAACACACCTGTATTAGACAGAGGATAATTGGGTGGAGTGGGGTGGGGAGTAATCCATTCAGAGATAAGTAGCGATTAAGTATGTACAGGGATTCGAGACGGATTCTCATCTGGAGAGAACCCGGCAGTCCATATCATCCATCTAACATCATCGAAAAGGACCACCATTTTCGAGGTGGTCTGATGGCCATCATGGCAAACGGTCATACCGACTTTCATGAGTTACATAGAGGTTCTCTAACAGGTCAGCGGTGCAGGGACGAGATCCTTGCACCCTATCTAAGACTTTTTCGTGGAGTATATGGAGCAAATTTCATCTTTTGGTCGATAACGTAAGCCCATACAAGGCTGAGTTAAACGATGAATACCTCCAATCAGAGGATAACCAACGATTGGAGCAGCCTACGATGTCCCCAGACCTCAGTTTCATTTAACACGCATGGGACTTCCTTAAACGCTTAAATGCATCTCGATTATCAGCTCCAATAACAATCGATGTGCTCAAGAGCGCTATGGTGCCTTTCCCTCTCTTCCGATTGGACGAGAAGATCTGGGTTTGGTATCTACGTTAAGAACGTTTTTGATCGAAATATGTTGTATCAACGGTGAAATTTGGCGAAAGTGGCGTTATGTTGTGGCGAGCTCCTCTTGATAGTTACGATATTATTAAGCGATTACTAAATAGTTTTTATATTCAAATCCGAGATCTAATGTTCCATTTTGGATGACTATGTGCTTCATATTTTTTTTGTCTTAGGTTCTGAACTACTGTTGCTTCAAAGCCGATAATGCCTACTTAATAATGCCGATAATGCCTGTAATGATGAAGATGGAGTTCAGCGATTAAACTAATTGATTCGAGAGTCCATATCTCATCCCTATCAAGCATATATAGGATGAGTGGGAACATTGATTGAAAGCTAAGGAACTGACCTATTTTGTCCAAGATAAGTAGAAAAAAGAAACACCAATTGTATATTCCGTCGTACAACGATTGGTGAAAAGTATACTCTACAAAGTCCTTACAGTTAAACGTCATTATTGGAGTTTGTTTTAACTATTGATAATAAACACCTTTTTCCTTTTCAATTCCAGGTGTCTAGTTAATAATGCATAACACTAAGAGGGCAAATTATAATGATCAATTAACATTTATATGGAAATCGGCCGTAGCCTTACATTTTTGTTGCTAGAGGGTGAAATAGCCATTAAAAGGGAATGCAGAAACATTCGACCATAAACTGAACTCTGTTAATTACGAGTAAATGGGGGGATAGCTGAGTTTCAACGAGTAATGATTGTAGGCGCTCGAAGCATAACAACCAGGATCAGCGTCTTCAGAGAGGGAACTACGAAGAAGGAAATGTCTTCTCAGAATCAGGCTTGCGGTGTTCAAAGGCTACTGAATGTTCACTCGTAAAGGAGGAGGATGAAAGTTGTCCAGCCAAACAAAAGAGAAAACATGCGCCAAACTTTGGGTAATCTTAATCTAGGGAGAGTGAGAGTTATATTAACGCCGCATTATAAAACTTTTGGCGATGGACCTCGTAATTTTGAGCCATTGGCAAGTAACGAGGAAAACACCTGATCTCAATCTAGGAGAAATTACGAAGGTCTCTGAACGAACTGTTAGCTGCACACCACACCATATAGGCTTGGGAGCCGACGACCTGTTCAAAAACCTCTACCGTCGATCTTGAACAAGAGAAACATCCCCAGTTTACAAAAGAGTACAAGGATTGAACATTAGATGTCTAAAAAAGGGTGCGGTGAAGTGCGGTTTTAATTACACCACGCAGATGATTAGGTTTGAATATGGATAAAGCAGAAAGAAAATTTAGACTTTAACTGCATTGCCACAACTCTTCAAGTTCGTGGAAACAATAGTATGGATTGAGGAATGTTTTCTTGGCATAACATGGGTACTGTAATTCATGTGCAAAAACGACTAAATTCGAAAATGTAAACTAAAAATATTTCATGTATTTCTGAATTTTCTCGATTTCTGGTATTTCCTAGTAAAAAACAAAATTTCAATGAAATTCTTATAATTTCTTGAAATTTTTTAAAAGAATCAAGTATTATATTGTTTAAATGTTAATAAAAAAAAAGAAAAAGTATTAATTTTTTTTATCTGAAACCACATATTCTTCAGATGATCAAATATTTTAAAATTTTTTAGCTATTTCTTAATTTTGATGATTTTAAAATGGAATTTCTATAGGCTTCAAAAAATAATTTGCATGATTTTTTTCTTCTACTTCACCTTGTTTTTCTTCAACCAAAGTGGTTGTTGTTTTTGAAGGGGTTGGGGTATTAAGATTCAAAATTAGATCTTTGCAACAGCTTATTAATGGCAGCCTAAGAACATTGATATAAGTTTAGACAAAATGTTTAAAAAAACTAAAAAAGTATTTAATCACAAAGAAGAAAAAGCAAGCAACAACCGATGTGAATGTATTGTAATGAGAAATATTGTATTAGAACTATTATATAGAAATGCAATTTTCGTTATACTTCTCTGATATATTTTTATGCTAATTAAATTTTAATATTCATCTAAAAATAGAATTACATTTGTTGCACAACTTACTAATGTCATACAGGAAAAATATTGTGCTTTCATAATAAAAAAATCTATTAATAAATAATGTACGTTATTTCCTTCCATTATTGATATTCTATGTTATTTTTTTAAAAAAAGTTAAATAAGTTTAAAGATATTACTTCAATAAATTTTGTTTCTCAAGAATTATTTTTGATATTATTTTGTATGTACAAATAAAAGAGTAAGCAAACAACACATTATACATTTTGAAATATTTCTAATTTAAAAATTCAACGACAGTTTTAATGCAATAAAATAAATTAGTTCGGAAATGTTAGATTAATGCAACTCAAAGCTTTTGTTACCTACTTAAAAATTTTTCTTAGCAAATTCGTAATATAAAATAACCTATTCCTACCATTATAGCAAAAGCTATTTTTTATTACTCTGGGACCAAACGAATAACATGCAGAAGATATCAACGATGCAATAAGAAGAATTTTTTACGTAGAAAAAAATGAAATTATAATTTTAAATCAGTAATACAGTGAATTTTGATGCCTCTGAGACGTGAGTAATTGATACAGACATTAGGAATTTTCTTCATTAAGAATCGGTATTTACTTAGATTTAACTAGATAAAAACTACCTGTTGCTAGATAGTACATGCTAAATTGTTCCAGAAAATTTCTTTTCAAATAAGATTTTAGCAAAAAATGATGTTTATTTTCGAAATCAGCTCACTACAAAAATAATCAATAAAAACTTCATCTGTATTTTTCAAAAACAATTTCGCAGGCCTGTGTTACAATATTATCTAATATTTCATTGTTTACAAGTTTGTTCTTGGAGATATTCTTTTAGAATATGCTCCACAAACCAAAGTAGATTAAAAACAAACTCTAATGTCTGAAACTTAATTCGTTGCAAATTGCCCAACTCAAATTTTAAAAAAAAAGAGTTGTGACGTTTAGTTATTTATATTAAAAAAGAAAGAGTTTGCTCTTGTGTCGGCGATATAGCTGAAAAAAAGGGAAAACACAGAAGCAAGAAAATGTGCACCCTAAAAGTATGGTTCATCATGGTTTGCACAGCGATTTTAACATTCACTTTTCATTTTTAAAACAGCGATTGAAGCGATTCCTCATTTTGCTCTGGAGATATGGCGTCATCACTTCCATATCGGACTAAGATATGCCAGCTGATTAAAAAATAATGTGACCAATTTCAAAATTTTATTGAGTTAAGTTATTTATACATGAAATTTTCAATGTTGATTCTTTTAGTATAGTACACTTTATGTAAACGTTTAGATCAAGTCAAAAGAGGTTTTTCGATTATTTTGGAAATTTTCCAGCTTCCTCTTTGATTGCTTTTTGAAGCCCTTGAAGTGTTCTTACTTTACAACTATTTAGTTATTTTTTCAGTATCCCCATAAAAAATAATCACAAGAAACGTAGTCAGGGGAAGGGGGGAGTAGTCATTTCTCAAGAGGAAATTTTTTTATTTTTTTTTATCTTTCGGCTATTAACGTTAGTATCGAGAGTGCAACTGCTCTCGGGTTAAAATTACATGTAAGTGATCAGAATTTTTAAACAAGGACTGATTTTCTGTCAAGCTTTTAAACTAATTAATGAATTTTTGGCAAATATTTAAAAATGCTACAGCAAAGTGTTAATTTTATAATTTTTTTCTCGAGTCGTAATATCCAGAAAAACGTCGATCCAAACGACATGGAATTTCTACTCTACTTAATTAACATTTCACCTTCTATAAAAAAGGGGGATATGGAAATTATAATTGGTACTTACGTATTACCCCAACAATCTCCAACTCTATTAATAACTCGCCAAGATGGCAAACCAGATTTTCTAAGAGTCGTACGCACTGAATTGACGATCAGTTTCTTCGTTTCATATAATGTCACCAATAGGTTGCGATAATACATAAGTACCTAATAATTTGTTGGATATAAGTAACTTTTAACTACACAATCAGTAAATAAGTTTTCACTTTTTCTTTCTTAGCATGTGGGTTAAAGGTGAAGCTCAGCGAATTTTTTGGAGTATATTTCATTCAATGACGTTGAAATATTTCTTTCTGCGTTGAGAAATCTTTGAGTTCGTTCCTTGTCACAGAATTACCATTTTTTTTTTTTTTGAATAAGTCATCCCCCCTCCCAAAAAAACATATTTTTTTCAAAAATTCACTGAAACGTGTTCAGAAGATTATTAGTGTGGACTATCATTTAAGAAAAACTTGAAAGTGTTGAAAAATTCTTTGAAGTGTTGTTATTCAACTTGTTTCGACAAGAGCTATCATTAAGAAATGTTGTAAACTAGCTGGGAAGATAGACACGTTTTATTTTTAAAATTCACCTATACGAAGAATACTCACAAGCCCTTTAGGTAGTACTAGAAAAAATAAACAATTTTTCTTGAGACACCTTTCGTGACGGAACCAAAGATTTCATCGATTTCGTAGTTTAACTAGTATTTATTTATTTTGGTGAAAAAGTTGCACTAAAAACAAATATTTAAAGGAACATTCTTTTCTTCCCTTGAACAGACTTTTTAAATGCATTTTTATTTCTAAGTCCTCTAAACTTGGTTTAAAAATCTAGAAAACGTATAAAAATATCCTTTAGCGGTTGCGTATAATTTATTCAAAGCATTAGAAAAATATACTTGAATTAATGTTTAAGAAAATTTATCAGATTCATCAGATGCTCATTATTTTTGTAACATTTTGTGAATGGTATAAATATTAAAACTCTCTAATGGTAAAAAAATATCATTAAAACACACAAAAATAAACTTTTAATGGTCTTATGAAGCATGAAATCGTTTTACATATATTTTAACTATAATGAGATGAACCTAACATGCAATCCGTAAATATGTATTTGAAAAAAAAATGTTTTCTTGTTTCCAAAAAGAAATAACAGGAATTTAATTCCACTTAAAAATATAAATGATTTCCACAAAATAAATATTGAGTTAATCGAATTACTTTTTCAATGCAAAATAAAAGGTAAAACATAAATAAAGCCTTTCCAATGCAAAAAACGCACAAGGTGGAATGTATCTCATTAAAATAGAATTGTTATCTGTCTTGTTTTCAGCTAATTTTATTTGCTTTAAATTATAAACACTGAAATACCGATGGAATTGCAAAAGCATTCAAGAAATAATTAAGTTACTCTTTTTATTTTAAATAAATTTTAAAAATTTCAGGATTGCCGATGTGTTTGGTAAACATTCAGGTATTATTTCTTCTTTGCTAGTTATTTTTTTTTTCGTGTTTAGTAAAGAATATATGCATAATACTGAAACCCATTTCAAAAATATTTTCTCCTTTTCCTGCTTTCACATTTTTCCACACACACACACAAGTCCGAATGCATGAAATGAATGAAATAAAGAAATGTGCTTGTTAATTTATTTCATTTCTATTAAGAATTTGTAAGAATGTTTTTGGTAAAAAAAATGGGAATTCTAGAGAATAATAATTCGCGAGCGAAATGTTTTCTTTTCCAGTTATGAAAAAGGAGCAAGAGTGAAAAATATGAATTGAAGAAAAAAATTTTCAACCGGTATGCCATTTTAATTGTTTTCTCCATTTCCAACTGAGCGAAGAAAATAAAAGGAGAAAAAAAAATATGGTATGCTTCCCTAGCGTGAAAACATTATTGCGGGTTTGTTATTTTTTTTTAAAAGGAATTATTTCTCTCTCCTAATTGAGTCTTCATCTTATTACATTCCTAAGGAAGCATGAGACTATACCTAATAAAAATAATTTAAATTTCTACGGAGCTTCTTTTTTTTAAACTTTTTTATTTATGTAAGTTTCTTTCTTGATCTTTCGTGTCGTTCCAACGGCGTATATCATGAGGCTGAAAAAGCTAAAATATATGTATTCTATTAGATCAAAAGTATTTTCCATGCTTTTGAAAAACTTTTTGAGTTTATTTTTTTTTTAAATATTAAAATGTTAAATAATCTTGTATGTCAGTTGAGCTGCTTTAAGTATTCAATGCAGAAAAAGCGTGATTAAGAATATACTACGCTCCATTTCCCGATCATTCATACATCCAAATTTTGTATGCTTATAAATGAATTACATAAATGAAGATATAAGGTAATTCGGGGGCAGACGCATGTTGGGGGAAGATGCCAGTTTTTTTGATAATAGTGCTTTTATGCGTCAATAAATAGTAATACTGGGCCCCTTGTGTGAAGAGTCCAGTCCGACATTAAGTGTGGCTTGTGAATTTATCGCAATTAATCGTCTTTAATCGGCCTTATTTTTGGATCTCGAGAGCATTTAAAGTGGTGAGTACAACTTTTATAATATTCTGTTCCTCACATTTAAAGTTCATAAACGTACTTGTTATTTTAAATAAGATATTAGCAATATATGGAAGTTGCGCATTATCTTACGCGAGCGATGCATGCAGAGACGAACATAACACTGTAGCAAATAAGGAAATAAGCGTGTGTGTCACTTTCCCTCCATACTTGGGGAAATACGCCACATAATTCTGAAATAAGTTTAATTTTTTTTTAAAAAATTTGTAACACGGTATACTATTGTATAAAATTAAAATGCAATTAACAATTATTTTTATAATTAATAATACTTAAATTCAATTAATGATAAGTGGTCTATCACCAACGATTGCCTCCACCAGCACAGAACACGGGAGCACAGCCCTATTCTTCTTGTCAGAAATCGCAAACCAGTCGGGCACAAAAATTTACAACAGAAGTCTTAACTGAACCAGTGAGGTCAGCAATTATACGGACCAAGGCCCGAAGAAAGCTAGAAAAGGTGGGTAAGGTAAAAACAAATAACAAGAAACCTCCGAAGAAACAGAAAAGAGATTTGTCAGTTTGTCATCCTCAAGCGAAGAAATTCCTCTAGATACTTGTGATGACAGTTTTGATGAGGATAATAATGACGATTTCTGTGATGTGTATAAAGAGTACTTTTATGCTAAAAAAAGGTCACAAATGTGACTGATTTCAGTACATCGAATGCAACAAATGGTTGCACGAAGATTGCAATGATAATCATCTGCACTGAGTGAAATGTTGTGTAGGCTATCCTTCGAACCTATACAGTTATTATTTTTAGAAAGCTAATTATGAAAGTGTTTAATTGTTTTTGTTTTTCTATAGTTATTTTTACTTTATATTTAATTTTGTAACATTTATTTTTTTTCTGTGATGTTGTTGCATGTTACTCTTTGACTGCTGGCATCTTCTCCCATATATGGGGGAATATACCACAATTAAATGAATCTCTTTAACATTAAATTTCTTATTTATTTTCATACTAAGAAGAGAATTAACTTCTATATCTAACCAATTAAATATTGAAAAGTAAACTGTATTTTTTCATGATCTTTTTTCAATGTACTAATCGAAAAATCCTTAAATGTAGCCACTTCCCCCGATTTACCTTATATTGTATTGAAATATATTGAATCGTAAGTAATAAATTGGAGGAACAATTGAGGTGTTGTTTGTAGTCATTAAAACCTTGTTAAAATTTTGAAGTCGGCCACCAATAACTTTTGGAAAACAGCGCTAATAGGTGAACAATCAATCAAGCCCGAAGAGTTGTAACATTAATTTTTTTTAGGTAATTGTATATTTTCTAGTGTTGTGAATACATGACAGTCATTGGTTTCTTTGTAATGTATTTATAATAATATGTAAAATTTCGAAATTATAGTGTTGAGGCATATTTAAAAATCCGCCTAATACACCATCTACAATGGTAACAGACTCAAATCATAATTTTCGTTCTACAGGAAGGATTCAAATTTAATTAAACCGGATCGATCCATCCTTTTACCTCACCTCTTCCTCAAATGAATTGTTTTCAATCTGAAGATAAGAGCAGCCATCTGATCTAGATGACAAAGTAAAGAAAAGATTCCAAATTCTGTACTTGTCATTTTCTCCTCCAGAGTAAATGGATTTCAATCAGCTGGCGAGTGGAGTTGAGAGGAAAAGGAAGGAAGGGAAAAAAACTGAAGTTAAAGACTCAGAAATTGTCATCGTCGGCAACGAAGTTAAGAGTCGGAAGAAGATATCATCAGGAAAAGGGAGAAAAAGAAGATAAAAAACGGAGTTTTTGCTGAGTATGACGGAAAAGTTGAAGATAGCTAAAAACCTCCAATCAACTGAAAATGGAAAAGAAACATTGTCTGGCACCATGATCATTACGATTGATAGATACAATAGATTTTTTATTAGAACAATTATAAAGGTGAGATTTCTATTATATATCATTTTCCTGAGAAAAACTTTTTGGTTTAGAAAAAAGAAGAGAAAGTTTTATCCACTTAACAAATACAGATAGCTGTATCCCTTGGGTCATATTAGAAAGGAAGCTGATGGCTTAAAAATAGTGCTCCCATCATCAAAAATTGTGGTGCAAAATATAATAGAGTAGAAGTTTCCCTTTTTCAGGAAAATGGTATAATCGTAGTATTAGGAAATATTTTTAAAAAACGATGATTAAGAAACTTTTATGTGAGACAATGAGTATAATCCATTGAGTACATATTAAAAATGCATGGTAAATCAAATTAGATTGCCAAACGTGATAGCACATTATACAAAAATTATATATGTAAAAGGCTATTTTAGTAAATGAGTAATGAGTCATAAGCTTTTTAATTAATTTTAGTAATATTTATAGAAATAATGCAAATTTTCTAAACTTATAAAACAAGCACAATTGTATAATTTTGTTAAGGAATTTGTGACTAAACAGTCAGCAGATTTATTAAATTTTAATTTTATCCAAAAAATCTTTTAAATACTTGTAAAAAATTTAACATCTGACGCTTAGAACCTAAATGAGAGAATGTTTATAAATGCATATTATAATGTTTTCCAAATTTATACTTTTAAATATTTCTGTCATATAATATTCGTATACCACTTTGAAAGATTATTGTTGCATTAATGAAAGACGTCTCAAAAAATTTGAATATATAAACTAAAATAAGATTGGGCTTATTAATACATTGATTTTTTTTATTAATCAATTGTTTTTGTTGTAATTAATAGATTTTTATTAACAAATTAAATATATATTATTAATTAATTTTATTAATAAATGTATCATTTTATTAATAATTGATTTTTTAATTAATTGTTTTTTACTAAGTAATTGATTTTTATTACATAATTTAGTTCTTTATTAAGTAGTTCATTTTTATTAATTTATTAATTAAGTAATTTATTAATTAACTAATTTTTATTGATTTATATGCATTAATTGATTTTATTTATTAATTAATCGATTTATATAAATTATTTTTATTTATTAATTAACTGATTTATGTAAATTAATTATTTTTATTTATTAATTAACTGATTTATATAAATTAATTATTTTTATTTATTAATTAATATTATTTCATAAGTAATACATTTTTAAAACATCTAAGATAAGGTAATTGTTGTAAAAATCCGATTTTATTTATTTGGACCAATATAGAATGGAGTATATTGAATGAAATAAATTCATTATTTATTTAGTAATTTTTTTTTAAATCAAGTTATCGTTTATCTCTTCTCTCTTTCAAAATTTCAAAACTGAGAACTTTATTTTTGTGGAAAGACAATAACATTTTGAAACTTAGTAATTATTTTACAGCATCAAATCAAATGAGAAAAATCGAGTAAAAAAATAGATTGAAGTTTGATGAAAATAATAATTTTACTCTACTACATGTATCCTATCAAATCATTATTATCAGAATTATTATTACAAACATAACGCAAAAAAAGAAAAATTGTAATCTAGTCTTAGGAATAAAAAATTAAATAATGTAATGTTAGCATAACGCCCGAATAGTATTAGTTATTAATTCTATTGGCTTTTTAATTTTCAATTTTTAATCACAAAATACCAGAACTATTTGTTCACTCCGATATCTATTTTCTATTAATAAATATATATTACCACCTAGCTTACTGATTTTGCTTAGTCCGATTGTGGTGCTATTACATAATCGAATGCTTAAATTACAGCCATACGAAATGGAAAAATTTGTCATAAATTCATCCTGGATTCTAGAACCCAACAATAAATTATGTTTCCTTTTACAGGTTCTAACATTTTGTTTATGTGCGTATCATTCAAAAAAAATTTCGAGTGAGATATCCCTCTCTTAAACTCTTCTAATAATAACTCAGTTAATAACAAATTTCCTTCATGTTTACCTTAACACTGATAATTTTTTCGCGTGTATTCTAAATTCAAATAATGTATTCAAAACTGAATATTGCAAACTCCATACAAAAAAAATGAGAACAGAAAATTTGCAAATATTTCTGAAATATTTCAAACCAGTTTAAACATGTTTTCCCTAATCTTTAAAATAATTTATTATTGTAAAAAAATATCTATATTTGTACTTGAAATACACAGAATGCAAACAAATGTCCGAATAAGACTTTCTAGGCAATTCTTTCTAATAATTTCCTTGCTGTTGTTCTTTATTTTCCTTTATATATATATATATACAGTGGTGGAAAAAGGTCCTGAACACACTCATTTTTTAGCGTAATTTTTGTGTTTGACTTCATTTTTCGTTGTGAAATTATCACACTATCTTAAATATTGTTATTGATTTTAATGTATTTTTTCATGCTGATTTCAAATCTGTTTGTAGATTTCATCTAAAGTAAATAGTTTCATTGATATGTTGAAAAACCCTTGACAAGAAAGCACAAGGTCACTGTAAGAATGAGTGAGTGTGTTTTCCACCAATGAAATGCTCCGTTATTTCAACCAATCAGAGAGCGGTAGCGATGAAGGGTTGAAAGAAAAAGGTGAAACGTGGTTTATTGTATTGAATGCAGTTGTGTGTGCTTGTGGAAAATAGTGTATTGAAAGCAATTTGAAGTGGGGTTTTGGAAAATATTGGAATTATGGCTAAATTTTCATATCTGCCTGAGAATAAAAGGTACAAAATAATACAGTTGAAGGAAGAAGGTTATTCTATGCTCCAAATTGCTGCTAAAGTACCATGTGGTCTTTCTACTGTTGTGAGAACTTTGAAAAGATTTTCTGAAACAAATTTTATTGCGGACAGGGGGCGATCAGGACGACCAAAAAAAAACATCTTTACGTGAAGACAGGTTATTGCATAGAATTTCACTTTCAAACAGAAAGCTTAATTCCTCGCAAATTTTGAAACAATGGACTTTGACATCAAATGTGAGTGTGTGCCCAAGAACTGTTAGAGGAAGACTGCTGGAAATTGGGTTACAAAGCCGTAAAGCGCGCCTAAAACCATTACTGACTGAATTTCAACGCAAGAGGCGATTGACGTGGGCAAGGGAACATTCATTATGGACTATTAAAGACTGGGAAAAGGTAATATTTAGTGACGAGAGTCAGTTTTGTATTTCTGGCAACCAAAGTAGGGCCTATGTAAGACGACGCACTCATGAGGAATTCAGCCCTCAGTGTCTGAAGCCCACAGTAAAGTACCCGACAAAAGTCATGGTATGGGGTTGCATGTCTTCTCATGGTGTTGGAAGACTTCACATCGTTAGCGGAACAGTGAAAGCCATGGATTACATTGAAATACTACAAAATAAATTGCTACCAACTGCGAGAGATCTTTTGGGAATCAGTCATGGATTTTTCAGGACGATAACGCCCCTTGTCATCGTGCAAAGGTAGTCCAGAAATGGTTGAAAAACCATACTGTGAATAGAATGAACTGGCCAGGACAGTCTCCCGACCTTAATCCGATAGAGAACTTATGGTTTAAAATTGGTTATGAAATTTCAAAGAAAAAACCTTCAAACAAACGTGAATTAATTGAAGCTTTAATAATTTCCTTCAACCATATTGTCACGAAAGGTCTTCTTTTGAAATTGGTGCATTCCATGCCAAAAAGATGTAGAGCCGTAATTAAAGCAAACGGCTGGCCCATAAAATATTGATTTTCTAACATGTGACAACAATGTAATTTTCAAAATGCTTATTAAATATACCGTATTTGTCAATTTTTGTGTTATTTTTCTTTGCATATTACGTTATTCTATATTGTTTTATTCTGCACATATTTCACATTATTGTGTTCAGGCAGCTTTACTACAAAAAATATTTTAGTCATTAAGAAACTAGTAGTAGATTTGAAATCAGTATAAAAAAATACATTAAAATCAATAACAATATTTAAGATAGTGCGATAATTTCACAACGAAAAATGAAGTCAAACACAAAAATTACGCTAAAAAATGAGTGTGTTCAGGACTTTTTGCCACCACTGTATATATACTTCAGTTTCGTTTCTACCTAAATAAAACTAACAACGAATAATCTATTTCTCGCATTATTAGTACAATCATGCAAGAAATAAAGTTAAATAAGCGAGTCAAAATAGTATTAAATAGAGGAAGAAGATACTTAGATGTATTATTGCAACCAAAAAATAAAAGCTAATCGAATATAAATCATCAGTCATCGACAGGAAATGAATGCAGCCGATAAAGTAATGAATAATCGATATCGAATTTCCCCAAAAGGAGAAAAAAAACTCAAAGTCGGGAAACTAAATTTTTCCAAAAATCGATTGAACATTACCTGTAGTTGAAATTTTTGATCGCTAAGAATTCTTTCATACGTCTTTTTCCTTCTCTACAATCAAAAAAGAAGTAATCTGAAGATTTTGAAGCATTATTTATGTAGAAGCTGTATGTTTCAATTTGATAAAAGGACTAAATGTATTTATGTGTGTGATGTGTCAGATATTTTGAAATGTATGAGGAATGTTCAAATGAAAGGAATTTGTTATGTGTATCCATGAGATGTGTAGGAACAGAAATGAAACAGATGCATAAACAGAAGCATCAATATTTAATGAGCGAAATGCATACAAAATTTGTTTTAAAAAATCCACAATGGCGTTTTGGCAGGAGTCTCATTGCTTGTGAAGCTTACTAATTCTGTCCACTAAGAACGATGCCTGTTGTTTAAGGAACCAGTTCGGAACTACAGACACACACTTTACGTCATCATCGAAGTGAAATTGTTGACAGATTAGGCTTTTTTTCAGCGGTCCGAACATGTGATAGTAGCAAGGCGACAAATCTGGACAGTAAGCTGGATGTACCGGAACCCCACTTTTTATAGACCAGGGCTTCGACACAGACCTTGGTGACATGTATCCTTACATTATCATGCAGAATGATGGCACCTGACGACAGTATACCTCTAAATTTGTTTTTGTTTGCCTTATGCAGATTATCAAGTGTTTGCGTGGACCGTTAGGCATTGATAGAGACGTGGACACCCTTAAACTGCAGTAATAGGGGCATGTCGAAAAATGACGTCAACATCACCTTTCCGGCAGACTGCTGAGCTTTGAATTTTTTGGGCCTAGGTGAGTTGGGAACATTTCATTGCATACTGACGGACTTTCCTTCCGAATAGAAGTGGTGATACCAGGTTTCATCTCCTGCCACTATTTGCTGCAGAAAGTCGTCACCGTCATCCCAATAGCGTAACAAATTCTGTAAACTCAGGCCCATTTCATTACATACAGATGGACTTTCCTTCCGGTTGGAAGTGGTGACACCAGGTTTCACCTCCTGCCACTATGTGCTGCAGAAAGTCGTCACCGTCATCCCAGTAGCGTAACAAATTCTGTAAACTCAGGCGATTTCATTGCATACAGACGGACTTTCCTTCCGGTTGGAAGTGGTGACACCAGGTTTCACCTTCTGCCACTATTTGCTGCAGAAAGTCGTCAGCGTCATTCCAGTAGCGTAACAAATTCTGTAAACTCAGGCCCATTCGCTATTTCTTGAGGTGTTCAAACAGCATGCAGGGTACCTATTGGCAACAAAATTTTCGATATTTTAAAATGCCGGTGACAATATTGTGAACAGTACCAATGGAAACGTTGAACTCCTTTGCGATATCAAGAATGTTTTGACGTCAATTTCCCTCGATTACAATATCAATATCAGTAATTGGTTTCTCTGCCACAGCCTTGTGCATCTCACCGGGCCGCAGAAAATTCCTTGCTCCTTTCGACGGTCGCTAAACATTCGCATCCACCTCGCCACTATGGGTTTCAACATACATATGTCAACGTAAGCAGCAAGCATTCTGCGATGAATATCCACCGGCTTACACCCTTTTATTGTTAAAAACTTAACTAAAGCTCGCTTATTCGTTTTGGACACAGTTACATCCCCACCAGCCATTTTTAAATGACCACGTCCTTACGAATGCTGTTATCACAAATCTTCTTACACGCGCGCGTGCGTGGTACATACACATTCACTACCTCGTTTGTTTCACGCAAATACATTGAAAAATGTGATCCACATGTGACGCTTCAAATCACTTTCATTTGAACATGAGTTACATATTAAATCCTTCTCTTGTTTAGATTTTAGGATAAGAACCTTGAATTTCAATTTTATTTTTGTCATAATTATTCATTAGAGGTACAATAATCAAGTAATTTTAACGATTGCATTGTTGTGAGTAATTATTTCCTAAAGATCTTATTCATAAAACTTGCTTTAAATACAGAAGATACATATTTATATATATATATATATATATATATATATATATATAAATAACGATTACTATGATTTTTTTTGTGATTAATGTGATGTGTGGCTTTAATTTAATGTGATATTCACCGCTATAAATTGTCTCTTATCTGGATGTCTTAATCTGAAGTTGAACAATTCATATTTCAACACTCAAATGACAATCATTATTCAAAGAAACAAAGAATGGCTTTTCCCGAGAAAAACATTAGGAACATACTTTAAAATTTAAAAAATGAATACACATTATATATTTAAATACAAAATGAAAAATATATGTTTTTAAATCAGCAATGCAGATATGCAAAATAAATGAGCAGCAATAATTTGGAGAAAAAACAGTCAAAATATTCCTTTATTATTAAATTTCTCTCTCTCTCTCTCTTTCTCTAAAATCTTTTCGCAGTTTCACACATACTTTTCTTTTCGTATCTTGATGTATTAGTTGAATAAAAGGCAATATAGAACAGTTGATCCGAGTCAATGTCATTTTCTCTATCTTAAGATATTATTAACTCGGCTCGCTGGCTTAAAGATAGCATGCCCACTTCGAAAGCCCATGGTCGTGGTTTCAATCCCGTCTGGAATCAATAGATTTTCTCGCTGCAAAAATTTTAGGCACGCATGTCATATGCGTGTTATGTGGCACGTAGAAGATCCCTTGAGTATCAATTCGGCTCAGAAATTCTTGGAAAAATTAAATCACGCTGTAATATTTATCATTCGAAGAGAGCTATAATTAAATTAAACAAAGCGTCAAAATTCGGTACATATAGCCGCCAATAGATGATTCCAATACTGAAATGGCTGTCCCACTTACCGCGTCAGCAGAATCTTGTGTGCCATAACGCAACCCATTTGAAAAAAAAAGATATTTTTGAATAAATTGGATTATTTGTTACTCTCTTAGCCCCTTCCAGGCTCATTTTATTTCGGGATTGTGGATCAAAAAATATCCATTCATTTATGCTTACTTATAAAAGTAAGCAAAAGCATTCGAGACCATAAAAAGTACATGCAAAATAATTCGGGAAAGGGCGATTGTACAGTGTAAATTTTCACAGTTCCCGAGTTACACTCGGGATAAGCCAGGATGGTACGTTTCACGGGCCCGTGCTCAGCTCGAAAGAACCCGAGAAGGGGTTAATAGTACAAAAGCTTAAGTTGTGATATTCTAAATCTTAATTATTAACACCCTAAGAAAGTTAAAAAACCAAGCCCATTTAGTTATTGAAAAGTTTTTTTTATCAATAAAAAATGAAACTATTTTAAAGAATATGATTTCTCGATTACACGTACAGTAGAACGTCGTTTATCCAAACGTTTATTATCCGAAACGTCAAATATCCGAATCAAAGTCCGGATACGTTTTCGAACAGTGCAATGCTAAACATTTGTTTCCTGTGAGGCCAAAACTGACCGAAAAACCCAAGGTGAGGGATAATTGGGGAATTTCAGTTGTGTGATTTAGTAACATATCTGAGCGGAATATTAGGTCAGTTTGTGAGGGGGTGTATACGTTCTCTTTTGTTGAGTTTTGTTGATGTAGAAAACTGGATAGCATGCGATGCAGAAGACTGTGGATTTCAAATACTAAATAATGATGAGATAGTGACTTCCGTTCAAGAAGAATCTGACCCTGTCGACGATGAAACGGATGAAGACGAGGACAACAACAGCAACAACGAAAGTAGCAAGGGTCCATCAAATGCTGACGCGTTTCATGCGTTAGAGACAGCTATGGAGTGGTAAGAGCATCAATCAGATTGTTGTCCTACTCAACTACTGCTGCTGAAGAGAATCAGAGACCTTGTAGTGGAAAAACGAAGGTGTAGAATGGTACGGAAAAAATAAGAGATTATTTTCCACAATCAAGGTAAAATTACACCATTTTGCACCTATTTGGCTTTTTCTTCAAGCATGTGATGATTTTCAATATTCGTATAGTGTCCAGTATCATATGCTGCATGGATCGCATTCGGTTTTCGGTTATCCGTACAATCGAGTATCCGAACGGTGTCCGGTCCCAATTGATTCGGATAAACGACGTTCTACTGTATTTTACACTGATTTATTTTATATTGATCATGTCGAATCCAACTATATCGTAATTGCCTCAAGTCATAACTGTGCAGCGGGTGAAAGCGTCAACGGAGAAAGCAGAGAGAGAGTGAATAATTAAGGCAATATGGTACCATCTTCACAATTTTTTTTAATTTTTAATATTTGATATTTGGTTTTAATTGTATTTCATAAAGGTTAATATTTAATAATAATTCCAAACAAAAAATTTTTAATTTGTTGCAAAATGTTTGTAAAATTAAAATTTTTTTAGCTTTTTAAAGCATTTTTTAAATCCCTAAGGCTTTTTTAAATGTGTCTTTTCTTTCAAAATTTTTTTCCAAGTACCTTATAATATACTACATAAAACTATGCATGGGTTTTCTTCTGCTGCTGTTCTTTAATTTCTTATTAATTTTTTTTTAGTTAAACTTCCAAAAATTCCCCAAAAAACATTAATTTTGATTTTGAAATTTTTTAGAAAAAGTACTAAACGTGTTAGAGCTAATTCCATTCACGGTTTTACAAAACATACATTTCAGAACATGTATAAAAAATTTCAAACCCATACTTCAATTATCAAAAAAAGCCTTAGGGTTTTGAATAACAGTATATGTATAAAAATTCAACATGGAGAAATATGAGTTT
The DNA here is from genome assembly GCA_019973975.1 of Trichonephila clavata. Taxonomy (NCBI): domain Eukaryota; kingdom Metazoa; phylum Arthropoda; class Arachnida; order Araneae; family Nephilidae; genus Trichonephila; species Trichonephila clavata. The sequence continues at coordinate 116,581 of BMAO01021899.1, forward strand.
GAAGTTTTCATTCCATGAATAGCATGATTTAATATTCATTGAATAGTCTGAAACTTTTATGAAATATTAATTAGCTTATTTAAAACTGCTTACCGTAAGAAATTGCAAAAATGTAGAACAATTTAACAGTATACTGCCATAATGAATATATAGAAACAAACGAATGAAAGATCAATATTTCATAAAACTTTATCTTAATAATTATAAAAAAAAATAAATACTCACACTTCAGAGTTAATTCCATGCTCAGAGCTAATACACAACATGTACAAAAATTGTTTATGCCTTTATTTTTTGTTTCCATGATTTTAAAAGCCTTCGCATGTTAAATATTGTACACGAATAAAAGCAAAATCAAATAATTTATATGTGAAATACATCAAAATCTAAGAACTGTATATGTGCATTTGTTTAAATAAAAATCTTAAAATATTTTAATAATAAAAGTGTTGAATCTCGCACACATGTGATACATATATATATCACCAAAAACAAATACATAAAAATGGGAGAGTTTTTCTATTCTTGCGAATTCGATTTTTAATTATCTGAGTTGTCAAAATGAGATTTAGTATTTGTGCTTTGGGATAATCCGTTTTGAAGTTTTAATTTCATTCATAATAATATCATAAAAAGCACGCACACCTTTTAAATCTTGACCAAATGCATTTGATCTTTCAGTAAATAATTCACAAACTAGAATTTTTGCATGAATTGCACAATTCTCTCTTAAAATGATTTATTACTGCATGTATAATGTCAATCTCATTGATGCGCATTAGAAAAATAATTAATTCATTTTTTATCAGGCTCTTTTCTAGCAGATAATCTGAAATTTAGGCGTGGTAGTTGCTGTTTAGCATCAAACATTGCTCCATTACTTAATGAAAAGTGCAGGTAAAGCTTTGAAATTTTGCAGGCATATTTATAAAGATTCGGGGTATGAAATAAGCCAATAAAAATTTTTTCGACAGTTTAATGATTTTTAGGTTACCATATGCCTTAAAATACTTTTATAGTTTCTGGAAAGGGGAAATTTTTTCGGGATTCCTGCAAAATCAGCTGAGAGTTAAAAATAGAAGTAATTCATATGCGAGAAGTCTGTTTGAAAGGAATGTAGCTGGGCGTGAAAAATTAAATTAGAAAGTGATGTGGATTCATCACACACGCACATATATGTATGAATAATTAAGCATTAGATGTATTTAGCACATGACATTTTAATATATTGCTTGTTCTTTACTAAGTAATTGATTAATATATCTCTAGATGAATTTATAATTTAGCTATCATAAAGATTTTAACATAAATGTGTTACAAATGACAAGTGTATTTAAATTTCTATTTAAAATAAACACAATTTCCTTTTATATGTAATGAAAGAAATGAAACAAACGTAAAGTAGCTAGATATTCAGTAGTTATGTTATTGAAATACTTTGATTTACTATTTCATGACTGAAGCTATCACAACATTACATAACATATAATTGGCAAATAATTCTTTATTAAATTTTTTTCTAAAAGAAAGTAATGAATTGTAGAAATATTATTCCTTGCTTAGATAAATACTTCCAGAAGAACAAAATATTGTAATTACATAACTTGTAAAAAAATTTTTTTTAATTAAGTGAAAATAGTGATGTAAAAAAAATCTAAAGTGTGTGCATGCGTGAATCTCCCATGCATTTAGTAATAAATATAAAAAATGAAGTAATTCGTAGCCTTCTTTTTACTTATCTTACTAAAATCTGGTATTCAATGTCTTCTATTTATTTAATTTGTAAAAAAATTCACACAAAGAAAATCTGGCATATTTGTACAAAATGTTTGGGTGAAAAAATGGTTTTCCTTGATTGAAAAAAATTAAACTTCATAGAATATCAATTTGTTCGGCAAACATTAAAATATTTATTTTTCATTACGTACTTCTTTCAACTGTATGCATTCGGTTAAGAATATTTGTCTTTACAACTCCATTTTCAGGATTCTTTCTTTTTTTTTTCTTTACTGCTGCTTCTCTTTCTTATTATTATTCTTTTCTTAGTCCATTCGAACCAAAACAGAAAGAAAGAAAAATCACACTTCTTAATGGATTTCATTTCTTTCATGAATATTTAAGTCACTATACATTCTATTTACACACGATAAGAAAGAAGAAATTAAACAACTTCAACCACCACGGCATTTTAATTGTTTTCCTTTCTTATAACCGAATGAAGAGAAGAAAAACAGAACAAATATTTCATGTAGGCCATGCTCGAAAACACCATTGAGAATTTATTACTTTTTTTTAAAAAAAAAACTCTTATTCAGCATTTATCTTACTTGAAACTTTACCCTGTAACATTCAAGCGCAAAAGTGCATAATCTAACTAATTAAGAGACGAATTATTTCTGTTAATAGTGATTTTTTTAAATTTCTTTTGTAAAAGGACTTTATTCTGAGAATACACAGTGCATTGTAATGATTATGTTGAATTTCTCAATATCTCACATTTTTCCTTACGTCCTTTAGGTATTTTGTTGCAATCTATTTTTCAAATCAAATGTTCCTGATGTATGTCTTACTTTTGAAACGGGACTTAATGTGGTTAAAAAATAATATGGTAACACATAATTCATGATTTGATTTGTTGACCACTATTTCTCCGACAGAAGAGTAGTTTTCACATTTCATTTCAGTTCTCGCTAACAAAATAGTTTGAAGTGGAAGAGGAATGTTACATAATTTTCTTTAATTTTCAATTCTAACCTAAAAATAAAAAGTTAATGTTAGAAAAAAGTTGCGATAATCTATTTTATAATTTTTGATTGCAGAATTCTATTTTAGAGAAACTTTTTAATTTGATTTGTCCATGTTAATTTACATTTTTACATTTTTTCATATTTTTTAATTCCACTCACACAGTTTATAAAAAAAGGAACATTTAACACCTTTTTACCACTTGTACATTACCAATGTCATGAGTAAGAACATAAATTCGGTATTCTCTTTAAAAGTTTCTTAAGTTTTTTTGGAAGTTTTTATTTTTTTTATTTTAACTGATAGCAAAAATTTCACTTATTTTATTTTAGGTAAGTTGTTAAATATTTTACCATTGAAAGACAATTTCTAAGACTCTAACTTCTATAATATGTTTATTACATCGTATTAACTTGTGTATCGAGATTTGATTCTAAGACTCACGAATCATTAAAAAGATTACTCCGTATTCCCCTTTATGGTATTCATCTACACCAGTAGTCTTTAAACTGTGTTCTATGGAAACCTGGGGTTCCACAAGGCATACCTAGGGGTTCCACGAGTCACTATAAAAAAAATCGGAAAGAAACCTATAAATATGTTTGCAAAATTGATTCACTTTCCTTATAATGTTTGTATAGTTACAAGTACCTAAAGCTCATCCTATTAATTAAAACTGAAAAAAAATTTTATATATAATAACATTATTTTGCAACACTTTTTGAACTTTTATTATCTAATATATAAAATTCTCGTGTCAGTGTTTGTAACAAAACTCCTCCGAAACGGTGTGGCCGATTCTTATGAAATTTTGTGCGTATATTCAGTAGGTCTGAGAATAGGACGTAAACTATTTTTCATTCCGATATTGTAATTAGTTAAAAGGATATTAATTAAAAATTTTAAATCACTTAATTGTCTTAACCCTGCGCGTTATTTTTCCCGCCTAGCGTCGTGAATGAACAGACGGTGAAATTTTTCGGTATTCTCGACGTTATTTAAACTGCCATCCGATTTTTGTTTTTTAAATCAGACAAAAAGTAATTACAGAATCAGAAAGATCATTTCTTTCGCCACGATACAGTATAGTTTTTTTTGCAAAATAATAATACTTTCTATTTTTTATGATTTTTTTTTTAAATCGAGTTAAGACCCATGCGTTTTTATAAAAATCTTTTTCTAAATCATTGCGTATGAATTTCTTTTCGTGTTATTAAAACGATATTTTGTGTTAAATAAGTTCATGTGTTTTTCTTTTTGAATCAGTCCTTTAAAAAATAAAATGCAAAAAATTTTGTTTTTATGATTTTTTAAAAAAATACTCAAAATTTTAACTCAACATTAAATAACTTCGTCGTTTATTAAAATCATCGTACGAAACTTTTTTTTACGTTTGTAAAATAATGTTGTCCAACTTTTGTGTGAAGATTGAAAAACTTGCTTAAAAATTACGGATAAAAAAAAATTTTTTTGTGATTTTCGTAAAATACCGTTTTTGCGAGAAGTAATTTAAACAGTTTTTTTGTACAGTTTTTATTTAAAAGTACTTTGATTTTGCAATTAATGTGTGAAATTTCAAAACTTTAACGTGAAAGTTAACCCCTCAAAAAAAATGAAAACTTAAAAAAAATTCTCAATTGCGCCGAGTCGCATTCACTTTGCGTTAGCTTTCTGTTTGGAAGACGGGAAAGGTTGAGATAGCTTTGAGTCTTTCATTGATGCAGAAAAAGGGGAATTCCTTCATAACATTTCTATTTGCGGCGGGACGCTCATTCATATAACGCATCACAACCGATAGTTTTTTTTTTTTTATTCTTAAAGATTGATGTATTGAAGAACAGTGGAATATAAGAAAATATATCATAAAAAATATAAGGAAATATTCTGAAATATATTTTTATCATATAGTATTATTTTCTTTTTGAATTTTATACTGTAAATGTGTAAACAAAGGCTTTTTACCTTTTTTTCTAACTTTTTTTCTTTAATCTAACACTCAAAAACAACGCAATAAGGAAATAAACAGTCGTTTCAATGGGTAACGGTAAGAATTTTTGCATTAATTATATTTGTGAAAAATTTAATCGCGTTTTTACTCCATTATCATTATTTTAAATAAGTTTATTTGCAATACATTTACATGTATTGCTTTAAATAAATATTTTTTTTTAAATAAAGTAGTATTGTTTCCTGTAAATCATCAAACGAAATTTTTCGATCGTTATGTATGGATTTCTTATAATTATGATAAGTATACCATCTAAACTAAAAAAGTTCATACTTTTCTCTTTTGAAATCAGTGATTTAATAAATTTATAAATACCAAACATCATTTATTTCGTCACGATTCAAATTTTTTTCCCTTCAAAACAATAATACTTTGCCTATTTCATGATTCCTTCTAAAATGAATAAATATCGCTGCATTTAAATGAATATGATTTTTAAAAAGTTCATTGATCATCTAGAATCAGTAATTTAAAAAATAAAATGCCGAAAATTATCTTTTTTTTAAAAACAAAATAATGATATTTTGCATATTTTATGATTTTTTTCTAAAATGAATCAATATCGGTGTCGAACATTTAAAAAAATCCACAATTTTACTTCAAAATTTAAAATAGTAGTGATATTTCGTAATTTGAAAATCTTAAACGAGAAAGCCATGACACGCTCTCACGGGCTATGCACTCACATCGTACGCGTCACACCCACAAAAAAATCTGGCATCAGAAAGAAAGGAGGAAATTAATATAGAGATTAAGTTATACCCTCGGTAAAAGCCCGTGCAATGCCGGGCCATGCAGCTAGTAATATAATAAAAGAATATTAATACGTTTTCTATCTGTATTTTCCTACTAGATAGTGAATTTCCTATTCTTTTTATACTCGTTAGTTAGCACAATATCTTTCGAAACTAAATAGTTTTCTAATGGAAAATGTATTTTTATGCATTTGTGGAAAAAAACATCTATAATAGAATATAGGAAACATAACATCATAAACATTATCAACATAACAACAGATTCGACGTTAAAATTTAAATTTAAGCAAGAACAGTTACTAAAATTTAGTTTGCAAATTCATGAAAATGCACAGAACTTTTCACACAGCTATAAATGTTTTAATGCCATTCAGAACACTGTGTGTAAGGGAAATATATTTCTTTACGTGCGTAGCTACAAAAACTAAGTATAAAAACAAATGAAACTCGGAATTGCAATGCGATTGTATTTAATCTCAAAATACCTAGATCTTCAATTTGTGTGAAAAATAGCAAACACATATTCCAGTTACTAAATATAATGCATGAGTAGATAAAACTTGGATCACAAATTAATATTATAAATAAGTAAATTATATTAAAAAGATTAGAATTTTTTAATAATAAGTGTAGAAATTTTTTTTTAATATTATAGCCTTTACATGTTGTTGATGCTACATATGCCACCTGTCTGACGTAGTCAGATCGAGGCCCACGAAATTCATCATGGCAACGGGCTTTATCTACGCCTGTAGTTAGCCTAAGCTTTGGGCCCCCATAAAAGTGACAGTACGATTTTGCTCGGTACAACACGATAGATGGCGACGCCATTCGGACCCACTGATTTAACGAGCATGTACGCCGTGTGTACTCGGAGGGCATTTGGCGGAATCGGGCATCGAACCCAGGTCTTTTGGTCTGGAATCCGATCCTCTAACCACTAGGCTTACATAAAGTATCTATAACATCTTAATCTACTTTAAATGTTATTTTGAGATATATTCAAACCGAAAGTATGTATATGGAACTGGGGTTCCACGAAAACCCTTTCTAATTCTAGAGGTTCCACGTAACACCTTCAAGTTATCGGGGTTCCGTGAGTTGAAAAAGTCTGAAGACCACTGATCTACACCAGTGGTTCTTAAACTTTATGCCACCCCCTCTTTATGTATCAACCTGACATCGTGGACCCCCAAACTTTTGAACATCTTACTCTGACTCCAACATATGGTTGTGTGATTTAAAGGTTTCTCAATAGTTCTAAGACTGCCTCTACTATTTATACAGACTTTTTTATATTTATTTTCTTTCCTTTAAGAAACAGTAAATATCTAATTATATATGCACATAAAAATATTACAAAATACTAGTTTCAAATAAATAAATAATGTAGGTGCAAATATATAAATATATAATTCAGGCGCAACTCTAATACAAAATTGAGATGGATGCAATCGTTATCGTATTTTAATCTTTGCGCATGTGTTTCTACTATATATATTTTGGGAATATTACGTTTTAGTAATGGCTACGTAGCAGCAAAAATTTAAAACAAAACAAAACAAAACTGAATGAATATTCTTGATCGGAATACAGGTTCTAGTAAATATTTTTTTGTAAACAGTTCTGCGATCTAGTCCAGAACAACACATCTTTCAATTTTTCCACAAGGTCTTTCAGAATCTGTAAAACAGAGAAACCGTAACATATTAGATAAGAGACATTAGAGGACCTCCTAGAAAGGCACTGCGGACCCCAGACATCCGTAAACCACAGCGTAAAAACCGCTGATCTACACCATTCATCATTTAATACTTGTTCTTTTTCCATTATGTACTTGGATACAATACCTTAAAACATTTACATACTTTTCACTTGGATGTATACAGTTCAACAACTGAAGGTTATTAGTGCAATTATTTTGAATTTAGGAAACGAATCATAGCTCTTTTACCTTATTTTGATTGATTGATTGGTTATATCAGACTTTGAAATTAAGTGAGGACTATTGTCAACGAGCCTCGTAAATTTTAACCTCGGTCAAGTGACAAGGACATCTAACATGGTCCTCACTCTGCCACATGATACCAATGCTAGGACTTTAAACATCGACATATTTAACACGCGAGGTACGTTTAGTGCAGTGCTTCTCAAACTTCCAATGTTTGCGACCCAATTTTCAGTCATATATTTAATCCTCCTCCCATGCAATAACAATATACTGAATGCAACAATAATGTACTTTAACACTAAAGCTACAATACGGCCTTAATTATAAACTGAACAAATCATCGAAATAAGAATTAAATTTTATACACGTTACTTTTAAGGTACAGATATATTAAATAAATTAATTTTAGATAATAGGATTATATATATATGAAATACGACGATGTTGTTGGAATGGATTCTTTATATGAGATTGATAAGGCAGCACGGTGATTGAATAAACTTGTTTATTATCTATCTTGAACACATAAGACATTACAGGGACGATACAATACACGCACGCACAAACACACTGCAGCCGGCTACATGTTTACGCAGACAAAATACAGAAGCGAAAGAGAACGGTCCCAGGAATCTTGCTATTTATAGGCGGCTCAAATCACATGATCTGAGTGGGTAGCCAGATGTAGTTTAAAATATTCTCGTTAGGCGGCGGGTTAACTTATTACTAAAACATTGGTCCTGAAGGGATGGACCATTGACAATTAAAAGTTATTTTAAAGGATTATATTACTGGGAATTATTACATATATATATATATATATATATAATTTTAAATAACTTTTAACTATTTATGGTCCATCCCTTCAGGACCTAAATTCAATTAATAAACTTGCTAGCCGCCTAACGAGAGTATTTTGAACTACACCTATCCACCCACTGAGGTCATGTGATTTAAGCTACCTATAAATACTGAGATTCCTGGAGACCACCCTCTCTTTCTATCTTCTGTATTTGTCTGCCTTCAACATGCAGCCGTCTGCAGCTCATTGTGCATTCATTTTCTGTTTTATGTATGTGTCGTCCATTCCTGTTTTATGTTTAACATGCATATATGTGTCAAGATGTGGAATAAAATAGATTTAAATAATCACAGGACTGCCTCGTCAATCCCAGCCAAAGAGAAACCATCAACAATAATAAATAATAATCTAAATAGGGAATCCTTCGCATTCTATCTGTTAACCAAATTGAGCTATATATATTACAAAATAAATAAATATATAGTATTATACCTTTTTCCTTTCGTTTTAAATTAGAACAAATTGCAAACCGATTTTTCTGCAGGTCTTTAGAAGACAAAAATATGGCTTCCTCAAATCAATGTAGAAAAATAGTTGAGTATCAATTTCTAATATTAAATCTTACTTTGAAAAACTTTTCTCTGCATAGGAGCCCATGGGAATCTCTAGTAATTGTTAAACGTGTTCTTAATTTAGTATTAATAAATTAATTATCAAATACATTTTGCAATACTGATACATTTATGAGTATATTAGTTTAAACGCGTATTTTTCTATTTGTATTATGTTTGAATGTATATATGTTTGAGTTTTTTTCCTTTCAGTAAATTAATAACTTTTCAAAGTAATCTTTCATTTTTGACTTATTGATATGCTCGTGCCCCCACGTAGGATTACCCCGCCTCCCCAGGGGTGCGCCCCACAGTTTGAGAAACCCTGGTTTATTGTCAATAACACATGAATCCATGATTTGATTAAATAAATCCATTTATCCGTTCAAGACCATGATAATAATCGCGTCTACTTTTTAAAGATCAGGTCAATAGGAAGAATTTAGAATTTAAAACATTCAAACTCAATCCTGTCACTAACAATTGCAAGAATTTGAATATACACCTTTAATTTCAAATGAAGAAATGAGAAACAGTATCAAATCTGGTCTTGTCATCTCCTTCTCAAAGTTAATGGATTTCATTCTGTGATGAGTGAAGTTGAGAGGAAAAAAGTTATGGGAAAAATTAAGAAAAAAATAACATAAATAAGATCTCAAAAACTGTTATTCTCAGCAATGAAGTGAAGATTTGGAAGATATAATCGGGTAAAAGGGAAAAGAACATTAGAAAAAGAATTTTTGCTGAGCTTGTCTAAAATTTTGTTATAATAAAAACCATCCATATCTTGGAAACAGGAGCACTGTGTGGGAAAATGATCATTACAATTGATAGGTGTAATATATATTTTATAAAGATAATTGCTGAGGTAAGACTTCCATTATATATCATTTTCTCAGGAATCGTTTATTTTAGAAGAAGAAACAAGAGCTTATTAAAAATAACGATTCCACTAAGGTTACAAATTTTTTTTTTTAATAAGAACGTACTTTTCACTTATTTTTTTTAAAAAAATAGGTTTACTAAAATTTTTTATAGTTAAAAAATTATTATATACTGTTTGAAAGCACACACTGTCAAGAACAAAACTTGTTTTATATGTTTCTTAGTAAAATAAATAATTTTAACGATAGGTTTATTATTTGTCTCATTCAAATTTTGTTGTCAGTGTGACCTAGTCCATTTATCTGGAATAGACCAAGCTGACAAATGAATTATTAGACTTATCTGGAATTAGTAAAATTCGGTATATTAATAATTCTCAACCGAATACAATATTAAATAGCAATCCTTTTAGCCCCAAGCATGAAACTTGTAGCTCTACTTTAAGATTCGGATATAATACATGTTATTTTTTTAAAATACAAGGGGTTCAAAAAGTAAGGTAAGAAACCCATTCAGAGCAAATGTTTATATTCACGAAATAAAACATAATATATATGCAGTGTGTCCCAAACCGACTGCATAAACTCTGCACAGCTAAATTCCTCGTTGGGAGTACATAAAAACTGCCCAAAGAAGCGTTCCTGTACGATCCATAGTTTACGAGAAAAATACGAAAAACAAAGTATGACGACGCTTCCCCGGTGCAAGAAAAAGCACTTTATTGAACATATTAACAGCAGTATATGCGCAATTTAAGGCAGATGTTCAAAATGCCTACCGTGCATGTCGTTGAGCACTCCATGGAATGGCTGTCATCACACGTCGCAGAATCGTGGGGTCACCGAAGTACAAGCAGCATGCAAACGAGTAACTAAGTCCATTTGTGTTGTCACTACGTCTCGATACACCAGTTCCTTGAGATGGCATGTCGCAGTAGTCACGAACGGAATACATGGCCACTATACAAAGACTACCGGTAGCTGCAAGATGCAGCCTTTTAAATACCAGTTCAACGGCGGCTTAACGTCATGCGCGACGAACGTTTTAAACATTATCGTCTTGAAAGATATCCAAATACTTTTGTTGATATGTCCAATAAAGTGTTTGTTTTTTTTTTGCACTCGGAAGGAACGTCATACTTTGTTTTTCGTATTTTTCTCGTAAACTGTAAACCGTACAGGAATGCTTCTTTGGGCATTTTTTATGTACTCCCAACGAGGAATCTAGATATGCAGAGTTTATGCGGTCGTTTTAGGTCACCCTGCATATATATATATATATATATATATATATATATATATATAGGTAGACACAGGTAAATTTTACTTCTCTACATACTCATCGAACTTATTGAGGCATTTTTTCAATCGGTACTCTAATTGTAGAATTTAGCGTCAAGGTTGAGCAACCACGTCAAAACTGCTTGCTAAACCTCGAGGTCGGTTCTAAAATGCTGCAATTTTTTTCAGAGTAATGCACCAATCCCCTTGAATCAAAACTCAACACAACAAATAATCAAAACTTCAACACAACATTCACCAGCGGTGGATGCACTTGGTCACCTGCTTAGAATTCATATCGATCGTTTGTTCTGCCTTTGTCAAACTCCATGCACTCAAACAAAGTATGTTTAAGTGACATAACACTTGTATCATACACTTCTTTCAACACTATCGTACACTTACTTTTCTTATTTCAATCACTGACCATGTTTCCATCTCATTAGTCATACTCTAACTGCGATTTAGTCATGTTACTGAAAAACCAGTTCTATATAATGCAGCGATTCTCATACTGCGGTGATTACCTACATGGAAGGCGCGAGCTTATCGAAAAGTCGAAAATAATAGATTATTTTAAAAAATATATTAATTTACTGAAGAAGCAAACCAAACATTATAAGAAATCGAGTACGCATTTGCACTGATGTAATACACTTATAAATGTAAACAGGAAAAATAAAGTAATGCTTAGGACGAAATATTTCGGTTTCCGTAACTTACTTTCTGATACTACTAGAAATACACTTCGTACAAACAGCACTGAGCTTATTTGCAATTCACCAATAAAATTAAAACATTTGTAGCTGCAGTTGGTTTTACAGAATGTTCTTCCGTATTTTTCTCATTGTTATTTCAGCGGTATATGATTCTTACTTCCACAAAATGAAAGGAAAACAAGCCTTAAGCACTGTATTAACAATTTTATCCACACCGAAAGTAACTCTTCAGATTATTCAACTTATAATCGCAGTGTCCTTCTTCCCTTTATTTGATCGAATAAAGTGACAAAAGAAATATCTATCATTCACTCTTCTTAACGTTAATCATTGTTGTATGATCATATTTCCGTGCCACATACAAAGCCAATCTTTTTTAAATAAAAGTGCAAGAAAAAAAAAGAAAATCTAGTTCCTCCGAGACTAAATCCATCTTTCTCTACATTTGTCGCTGTCTCTTTCTCATTTTCTCACTCTAAATCATCATCGCAAAATGTACTATTTGCATATATTCCGCAAACTAGATTAATATTCTATTTACATCATCATCGCCCTCGGCTTACGGGACTATCTCACAATTCTGTTTCTTTGTGTAAATAAAGATCAAATGTATAGTTTCGAGGAAAGCGTATTCAATACATTGACATTTATTTGTATCAATTCATATTTTTAAAAATGGGCACCAAGACATTATTAGAAACGTTCGGAATTTTATATTAAGCTGGAGAAACGGCATTTTAATGTATTTACAATCCATCTAATTAGATATATCAACATCGAAGAACAAAGTTACTTTTATTTAACATTATATTTTTGCAAATGTATTTTTTTTTCAAAAGTTCTAATTCTTTTATCTTATACATAAAAAGGATTTTTTAATTCAATGCAGTAAACAAATTATTATTAATATACACAAACAAATTTGAGAAAGGCGTAACAAAAGCATTGAAAAAATATTATATTAAAATTCGTTATCTTCAAAATAAGATTTAAAAATATGAACGATTGACATATTTTTATTTATAATTGCCGATTTTTTTAATTACCATTAGTTTTCAATTTTCTTATTTTAATAATTTGTAAGGATCACGTCTTATTTCTTTGTAATCAAGAAATTTAAGGGATTTTTGTTAAGGGATTCGGATAATAATTTTTATCTCTTAGAGTTTTCCTAATTAACTCATTCTATAATCATTTATTTCTTCTTATTATTATTTTTTATTTTTTGAAGGAATGTAACATTTTCAAAAAATTCCTCATCTCTAGAAACAAAGAAATGGCAGCAAAAAATTAGAACTTAATGTCGACATGTCCGAAATCACTTTTCTGAATCCAAATTATAGATAATTGTATGATTTGCATACACGCTTCGACTCTAATCAATATTCTACTCAAAACGTGGCTACGCCTAAACTAAGGGGAAAGGGGAGGGGGCATTTCACAATTTTGGGCAGTTTTATAAATAGAAAACAATAGATGGATTTGGAGAGATTTATAAATTTATATTTAAGTTTTGTTCAATAAATATATATTTTCTTAGTTTCAGTTAAAGGACACTTTTCCAATACGTTTCGTTTATTTTAATACTTAAAGCTATTGTAACTAAATTTGTTTTTATCTGAATTATAACCAACATGAGTGAGAGATCCACCGAGTAGAGATGATGCATGGTAAATCTCTAGAGGTTTAAATTCTCCCCTTTAGCGTGGTGAGAAAGTTTGCTGTGGAAAGTGCTAATTCAGGTATTGTTCGTGTCACTTTAACGTGATTCAAAGTTATGAGATCTGTCGCCACTCATTTTATTTCAGAGTAAATCAAATAAATTTGGTTTGTAAATCAAAATCAAATCAAACTAAACATAACCAACATAAAATTCGAACATTGACAGTTTCAGATATCAAAATGTTATTCACGTTTTTTATTATTATTTAATGGTAGACAAACTCCCATTGTTTTTCAAACGTTCTATGTAAAAAAAGTGATAAATGCTTTTGTTTCCCGATTTCTTACTCTCATTTCCTACTGTAGCATTAATTAGTCATCATTTATGAAATAAGTCACACCAAACAGCTCAAAGTGTTTTGTAATATTCATTTCTCATTTGTTATTTTTCCCGCCGAAAGAACAAAAAGAACTCATTATAACGGTTCTCGATTTACAATTTGGACCTAATCCTGTAAGAGCAATAAATTAACAAATACAGGTGGTTGTCAAAATAATAGAAAAGACCGTGAATAAAAGTGACATTTTTGAACACGTTTCGTAAGCATTAAAATATAGTAATAAATACCAGTTTTTTTTACAAATAGAAATTTATATATTCTGGTAGAATGTGGAAGCTTTGTTGAAGTTTTTTGAGTCCTGGATTGTTTAAAAAGCGTAAAATGTTGAACCTCTCAGATTTTCAAAGAAACCGAATTTTATTATACCGTCTGGGTGGAACAAGTGTGACCAAAACAGCATAAATTTAAGACGTTTCTGGAGATACTGCGTCTAAAGTCATAACAGCGTGGCAAGATACGCTCGACAAAGTAAAATAGTGGACAGAAAGAGAAGCTCAGTGAAAGAGACCGACTGGAATAGAAGCGGTTTGTAATAATGTCTAAAAGCGAACAACTGCAGCAAAAGTTATCGCAGAGTTCAATCAGCATCTGGATTCTTCAGTGTCAATGATTACAGCTAGAAGACACTAACATGAACAGAACACTTACTGCAGAGCAGCAATTCTCAAGCCCCTTGCCTCAGATGTTAATGCCAAACGTCGTCAACAGTGGTGTCACACTCACAAAACCTGGTCTATAGATGTGGTCCGACGAATATCAAATTTCACGCTTTTCACTACAGCAGGATGGTTGCACGTTTGGAGGACACTTGCACAAACGTATGATCATGATTGCCTCCTTTCAGCTGTCAAGCATGGAGAAGACTGTCTTTCGTGATATGGGCAGCTATGTCTTGGTTTTCTGCTGGACCAATCGTAACCCTTAGAGGAAGGATCACTGGGGAGAAGTATAGAGAAATTTTAGCTCGCCAGGTCCATCATATGATGCAAAAAATGTTTTCTACAGGAGATGGAATTTTCCCAGGCTGATAATGTACTTATCCATGAATCAGGAGTTGTTCAATCGTGAATTGATGAACGCGAAAATAAAGTTAAACATTTATTTTGGAGGAAAATCACCTGGCTTCAATATAATCGAGCCGTTATGATCTATTTTCGAGCATTCAGTACGGAATGAATATCCTCCATCTGCATCTCTCCCAGAATTTTCGCAATATATCCAGGAAGAGTGGGACGATATACCTCTAAACCAATGTTTCTCAAACTTTCAATATTTGTGACCCAATATTCAATCATAATTTTCATCGCACCCCCCTCCCCTTTCTCCATACAATAACAATAAATTGAATTACATAATACTATACTTTGACGCTAAACCTGCAACACGACTTTAATCTCTTAAGTGCCACAGGCGTATATAAACGTCTAACTCAACCAGTTCACTGATTGCCCTGGACGTATATATACGTCTTCCGAAGTACGATATTTTCTGTGAACTGCTCTCCATAAAATTATTCCGAAGGCTTTGGAATGCAATAAAAAGACGTTGACAGTATTTTCGAATTATTTCAGAGGATTTGCTTTTCTACCGCACCACCTTCTTTGCAATACACCACATACGCTCGCCTAAGCGTTAAACGAGGGCATTGGGGAGATCGCGTAATTTTTAATTGACATTTGAGGGATTAATTATAAACCGTAAAAATTATCAAAATAAGTGTTAATTTTCGCATATAATTTTATATAAGAGAAGCCCATGGGGTCACTGGTAATTAATAAACTTGTTATTTACCAAAAGTTTTTTAATTAATTATAAACTACATTGCGCAGTACTTATATATGTTTAAGTGTCTTATATCAGTGTAAATGCGTATTTTATTTTTTATTAGGTCATAATGTATTTTGTTTGTTTACTTTCAGTAAATTAATAATTTTTTTAAATAATCTTTCACTTTCGATTTTTCAATATGCTCGCCTCCAAGGGGGGCGCGCCCCACAGTTTGAGAAGCACTGCTCTAAACACTATTCAACACTTGTATGAATCGGTTCTTATGCGAATCTAAACTGTATTATATGCCAAAGGTGGTCCTACACCACACTGATAAAGGGTTCTTTATTAGTATTAGGTGTTCCCATTATTTTGATAACCACTAGTATAAAATTTTAGTATCTATGATTTATTCATCAGTTTTATAGATGTGACATCTCAAGAACGAAGCGTTCATCTCTTATTTTTCATGGATTTTTCTAGATTTTCTTTCTTTGCTGCATCCACCCAGGCAACTTCCTAATTCTTATTAAAAGTAAATCTTTAAATTATGTTAAGTAAGGGCAGCCACAACTGAGCAATTCACATCTCATTTCCACACTGAATGCAGATTCTCTTAACAGATTTCTCTCGTCGCATTCTTCCTTCCCCCTTGCCACTGCTCCAAGTCTTTCAACAAATCACAAGTCTTCCTAAAAGCAGAAGAAACCCACAGATTCAGGTTCAAAAACACTCTTCTTGATACGGGAAACTCTCACGATCTATACACCCAACTGAAAACTATCAAAGTGAAAGTCAAAGTCTTACAAATATTATTATATTTTTTTTTACTAAAAAAAGTAGAAAACACAACACACACCCATATATCTCTATAAGAAAACTCTGCATTGACCTTTACTTAAAAACGCCCTATAAAACTTCGTGTGTGAAAACTGAAAATCTTTAACATTGCTTCATGTACAGGAATAATATCTTCTTCAGCTTCAATAACGAGAATTTTCAAAGATACTGTCTATGAATATCGCAAATTTAAACGAAGTTTTAAGATATTTTATCAAAACTCTTACAGTGTACAGCATAAAATAAAATTAGGTGATAATTTTATTTTGTGCTCAATTATCTTTTTTATGACATTTGTGCCGAATATTATAGAGATTGATTCTACACAATTATATGCATTTCTTAAGAAAGCTTTTCTTAGGAATTTGGGCCTATAAGGTACAAACATGTAACATGTCATCTATAAATTACGTATTTTAATATTATGCAAAATGTAAAAAGTCGTGTGATTTTTAGTTTCAAAGTCTATACGACACGACCAGATTGCTAGTGTTTGTAAGTCACATAGGTATTTAACATCTGCATACTAATTTTTTTATAAACATAAATCGTATTTTCACAAAATCGAGGGTTAAAAAAAAGTGATTTAGTGGGTGGTTATTTAGAGGAACTAATAAAGAAATACGAATACGTGAAACGAGAATACAGAAAAATTTATAAAATCTCTGATATTAGTAAATGAAATGCTTTCTCCTTTAAATCTGCAATACAGTTCATAAATTGTCACTTGAGGCGAAATGAAAATGAAAAAACATAATGATTAGTATTCAAACTTAATTTTTATTTATCCTGTTTCACCCCATCAATTAATTTTATATTTATTTATACAATGAACAATACTTAATTAAAATGCATTCAAATGAAAAACTTGTATTTTAACATTCAAAAATAATTTGAAATTTTATACAGAATAAAAGATAAATACATTTAACTCTCGTTTTTTAGTTGCCTCATTTGATTTGATTTGTTTTGATTAAAGTCGTACTATATAAAGCAAGGCGAGGGGTATAAGACTTCGTAATTTTGAACATTGGTCAATTAATGAGGAGGACATTTGACCTACAAACTTCCACACAAGGCCAAATTATTTGTTTTGAAACACCTTAAGCAGTTCTAACGCTTTTTGAAGTAGTTTTTCCTCCCATAATTTTTTAATTCCTCATTTTGGTATCCGAATAGAAGCTATAGACTTTTCTTTGAAGCTCTAATCCTAGTCATATCTAACTCCACCAAGTCTTATTAAAGATACTGGTGAACAGGGTATTGCCAAATTCAACTGACATATTCAGAGGGGTGACAGTTGGTAGCAAGGGGACGACAAATCAACATAGAACATGGGGTCGCAAATCAAGTACGGTTGTAGTGATTTGCGTAAACATTTATGAAGGGTATGATGCTGAGAGGAATGAAAAGATACAATAAGAGGTAAAAATACATTTATTAGACGTTGAGCATATTTACAATACAAACAATGCATCCTATCTCGACGTCAGAAAAGCAACAATAAGTGATTGTCACGGGAATCTTTCGAAGTTACCATCGCGTAGGCCTATCTGGCACCTCGAACGAAGGATAGTTGGCCATGTTCAGGCAAATCAGGTGTGCTGGTGATGACAGCTGAAGCGACGACATTCCGTGCCGGGAGATCCTCCACTGTAGCCCCCGGCAGCGTGTCAAACACAAGCGCTTTCAGGTGGTCCCAAAAGAAGAAATCCAAGTGACTGAGGTCTGAGAGGGTCAAGGCTAAGGAGGAGCATGTCTGCCGCTTGCAATCCATTTAACGAGATATGCAGCATGGTGGTGGTTACGACCCGCAGTCGAAAAACGTGCTAGTGTACCATGGTGTATAGACCATACGTTATGGTACGCTGTAGATGCGAGTATTTCTGTGGGCTTCTGGACTACAACGCAGTCTTCAATATCATATGTGATAAGCTTCGATGAGTAACGACTAAAGTTGAATTATTACTTTTTGCGAAAGACTTGGTGACGATTGGTTGCTGCAAGGTAATCCGGGGGGGGGGCGATCCGAAAACTTCGTTATTGAGTTCCTGGTGCGCAGTGACCGGTACTTCCGCTTTTATTCTCCCCAAACGAGTAGGAAATTTGCATGCGTGTGGATTTCTTTAACCTTACCACGGCATTCGAAATCCTCGCATTCATTTTGCTACTCCCTTCGTCACGCTGATCGTTCTCCCGACGGCTAATGTCATCGCAATTTTCACCGATTAAACGGGGTTTGTTCTGTTGATTTGTTATCCTTCTACCATCCCTCTGAATTTGTCGGTTGAATTCAGCAACACCTTGTATATTAAAACAGTTGGACTTTACATTATTTACAGAAACCGGTGAATATTTCAGAAGAATTAAGTACAAACTAATGCGGCGTCCACGTCAAGAGATCTAGAATATCATATACACCACCAACAGCCCGTAAAATTACTTCGTACTTAACGTAAGCTGAACTTTTTAAGTTAACTGCAAGAACTCTAAAACTTCAATAATAGACTACACAAATTAATAGATTTAAAAGAATTCAGGCATATAAAAATACAAAGTAAATATAATTATAGTAATCAGTGATATTATCAACATTATTATTGCATACAATTATAAAATTTTGTTTGGTTGTTATATTTGGATAAAATAAATTACAGCAGTAACTGCGATTAATAAAAATTACTTGTTATTGGGTAAATTTTTCTTAGTATTTTAATAAAAAGTAATTTTCATTCGGAGAAGTGTTGTCATTTGAAAATAGGATTGAAGAGCTCTTAGAGTTCCGGAAATATTCGTAGCTTTAAGTTTTAAAGCGCTTTTTTATTTTGATGTTATTTGGAACTTTCATTTTCTCAGGGGATTATGTTTTTAAGTGTTTTATTTGATTTAAATTACTTTGAATTACATACATTGTTAGAGGTACCGATTCTAATTATGTAATGAAATCCTGTCCCTTTTTCTTTGATACGTTATCATTGCTTACAATTCGTAATTCTCTCAGTTGACGATATTTATATACAGTTGTATAATATTTTGTTATATGAAAAATTATTGTATCATTCGAAGCACAATATTATATTGTTGGTCTATATATTAATGACTACTCAAATAAAAATGATTTCCTTAATATAAAAGAAACAAATTCCTTTTTAAAACTCTTTTTTTGTGAAACTACACGTTGAAGCTATTTCAGACAAATATATTTAATTTTATTTAAAAGTTGTTTTTTAAAAAATTTTAGTATTAATAATGCACTTATACTGTCTCAGTTTTTGATTATAGTCAAATTTCTTCTTTTTTTTTAAACCAAAGTTCTACTAGAGTGACAAATAACGGAAATATTTAGTGTACTCTGAAATAATATGAAAATATCTTTGAAGTATTTCTCATTCACACATACACTCATCCTTCTCTTAGGGAATTCAGTTATTTTTCGCCAAAAACATCTACCGCATCATAGAAAGCCAGATCCCAAAATAGAATGAAAATTGCCTTCGTAATAGAAAGAAAAAGTAATGTAAATTACAGAGAAAGGCAACTCGGAACTAAGAGAAGTTTTTTACATGTATCATTACAAATTAAAGTAATTTTGTGTTTAAAATGGAGTCGGGTGGAAAACTGCTGAAAAAAATTAATGTTGTTAATTTTGATGTTTAATTGTTCTTTTTATACCTCTCTTATATCGAGTATATATACTTAGTTTCGATTGGTTTCTACTGTCTCTTCACATTCGTCTACTTCAGAATATATATACTAACACGATTTAAAGTTAAAAGCTCTCGTTTTAACGCTTGTCTAAAAAAAAGTTAGCTGTTTAAGGAACTGATTAACTCTTATTTGTTCTCTCACATTTATTTATTTTGTTATTGCATCCTCTTTGTTACGATGAAATTTTGTATTTACTAATTCATTCTCAGAAAGTGTCTCGTTGTTTTTTCAGATTGTTAGCTTATTTCCGTACTTATGCCATCATTCCTTTCAGCAAAGTTGCAATTTTCCGCTCCAGTAACATAATACGTATAAAAGCCCTTTACTTCAATTTACCGAAAATAATTTCCTTTAACTGCTTCATAAGAAATTTCACAATTGCCAAAAAATACAAACAGAAAGGAAACAGGAAACAATTATAGTACTTTGTATTTTCCGGTTAACATAAAAATCCTACAAAATAAAAATAAGAAAGGAAATAAAAAAGAAACGGAATAAACTGCTGATATAACAAGAATTACAGAGCAAACAGGTATTAAATCACGATCTTATGATTTCAAAATTTGCCGAGTAAGTGGAAAGGGTTATTTTCTCCAACTGTACTAGAAATATTTCATTTTTGTTTGGTATTATATCGCTGAAAAGCAAAGTAAGTTTCCATAACCACCATATTTATGACGCTTTTTAGAATAAATAGAATCGCCTAACAACATGTTAGAAAATCTTAAGTAAATCTTGCGTTGCTGTTATATCAGAAAAAAATCGAATTAACTCTAAGATACTTTTTGACCATATTGATTACAGTATATTTAGAAATATTCCTTTATTCACAAAATACATTTAAGAAAAGAAATGTGTATAAATAAATTTTGAATAAAGTATTTCTATTAAATTAATATGTGAAATTAATTCAACTTATCAAAAGTTATACCTAAAAAATAAAAAGGTATGATTAATTTATTTTAGTTATGAAGTTTTTTATTATATATTGTGTAATAATTCATCGAAATCCTTTTGCTAGTAAATATATTTTATAGTAAAACAGATGTACATAACAATGTGAAATGTTTCCGAATCAGTTATAACATGCGCAGTAGATTATAGCGGTAAATATGAAATAAATTTGATTTCTTTTTCATAAACTAGTTTTACTTGAGAAAAAAGAAAAAAAAATGAGATTTTCCACATTTTAAAGTTTTACTATTTTTTCAGAGGAATTATACAATAATTTTAAAAAAAATATTTCAGAATATTTTCTTTATTGTTTTATATATGTATGTAAATTTTTTTGTATATTCAAGAAATATTTTTATAAAAAATTGTACATAAATGGAATTATGTTTGATAAAATTATGTTCCTGTTCAGCTATAACAAAGGGAAAAAAGTTGTAATTTAAAATTATGTTTGTATTCTAGAGACTTTTTAAAGTATCATTATGATGTATATAAAAACAGGCAGGAAAATATTAGTCAATAGTATGATATGCGAAATCATTACTACTTTTAGTTTTTTCACTTCTTCTCCAAAGCATAATTTTTGCCTTTGTAGGTATACTTTTAACAAAAACTATTGCCCTATATGGTTCTAAATATTTTATACTTCTATACAGGATACCTGTGCATATAATGAACCTATCTTTTTTATTCTAAGTAGTTAAAAAGAAAAGAAAAAAAACAGTTTTATGGATAAAAAAAGAGGGGGGGGGGTAAAATTTTTAAAATTACAAAGTTTTATAATTTATTTTAAAGAAATAATCATAAATGTTTTCTCAAAAAATAGGTTCACTATATTTTGTGTATTGTTTTAAATATGAGCAAAAAAGATTATACATACTTAAGTATTTTTTTAAATAAAACGGTACCTAAGTATAAGCATGTATTATGAAATCTCAAAAATTATGTCCAACTAAAAAATTACTTTTGCATTTCTACAAAATGATTAAAATGTCTTTATTAAGATCTCAAAAAGTCTAAGCTCGGTTGGAAATTTTTAAAGATATATGTCCTTTAAACCAAGAATTTTATTTTTGGCATTTTACTCTTTCAAGTAAGGCCTGGAACTCTTAACATATTGATATGAAAGCGTTTTGGGAGAGAACTGCGATCTATGCAAATAAACATCATAACCATTAGTAGCAATATCGTGAATGAATGATCGGAATGAGAAATCCCCATAAAAAATTCATTATGCGAAAAATCCATTACATAGAAATTCATCTTTTGATATACTTTAGAGACTATATAAAACAAATTTTAAATTCAAAAACACTGTATTTTATTTTAAAAAGTAATTATTCACACACTTTTATGAAAATTAATATTCATTTATTTATATATTTTACCCATCAAAAAGAAATTTTCAAGGTGAACAAGGAAAAAAACATTGTCCAGAAATGCACTGTGTATTTTAACTTTAAAAAATAACTTTATATTTAAAAGTTAATGAATTTTTTTATCGCCATTTTCCAGTTTAAAGCCTACAAATAACTTTAAACGTTCATTATTTTATAAAAAGCAATTTCAAGCACGCACTACCGTATGCGTCCTTAAATTCAATTATTGATAAAATATGATAATTTTACTTGAGTTTTTGTTTAAAAAAAATTACGGCAATTTCATTGCTGTAGGTGAATTAGGCCCCTGGTAAAACCAGTTCAAGTCAATTGATCACCATAAAATGTGCTAAAAGAGAGAAGTATTTGTAAAATATCCCGAAATATTTTTAAAATATGGAGAAAAATAAACAAATCAAATGAGAAAAAGTTCACTAAATAGAAAATGCACTTCACCGTTTGGAGGTTTTTTACAATTAAAATAGTAAAATGTTCTAAGCCTGTTTTCGAAAAGCGACAACAGAAAATTAATATGTTCTGACTGAAAGAATCTCACTCTATGATGCAAAATGAAATCCTATTAAATGAAACACAATAACGAGTTTCTTGCAAAATTTAAATTGAATTCGGGGACAAAAATCGCGCATGCTAATGAAAATTGTCCATTTATGCTGATTAAAAGATAAATATGTTTTATTTTAATTTTCTTAAGTTTATAATGAGCAGTGAATAATGCATGTATTATTCAATGAATTTTAGCAATGGCCTATAGTAATTTATTTGTAAGAAAATTTATTAAATTAGTATCAGAATAAATTAAGGAATTTTTTTCAAATCAAAATGCAAATAATAATTTAGATACCATACTTAAAGAAGAAAATATAGAAACTTAGAATTAACTTTTGCTCAAAAATGTGTGTTGAAAAAATAAGATTTTCCATGGAAATGCAAAATATACAGTTCTCGTAATTTTTTGTTATTTTCTGGATGATATTATTCTAATGGATGGTTTTATATATAAATGTGTAGAGGATAATTTTCTTAAGTTTCTAAGAAATCCTTTTAAAAAGAATTATTTTAATGAAAAAAGAATTATTTCTACCAAAATGCACTGTAGGAAAATGAAATATTTCTAAAAAAAAACGAAAAAAGAAAATATCGATACCATCTTCCCCAGTAATAAATTAAAAGAATGCTTAATTTCAAATAGCAGGTCTTATTGCATGTATGAATAATTTAGTTAATAAATTAAAACTTTTTATTCTTTTTTTAAAAAAAATATAGTTTCAATACAAAACACTAAGACTTTGTCAAAGAACGATCATTAATGAAATTTTCCACATTAAAATGCTACATGCTTCACAAGTTATACATAATTTTTACAGATGTTTAAAAGTTTATTGAATATTACAGGGCTTAGAATAAATGAATCATTCATTTTGAAAAAGCTACATTTTCAAAAATATTACACATACACGCTTGAAAGATACATGAAAAGAGCCACAATTTCACCAAGTTTATACACCTCTACGCAACGCACATCTAGATGGTAACTGAGCTCACATTCCATATATTTTGGAGCATAGGCCTGTTAATTGTTCACACTGGCAGCACTGATGTGTTCTTTGAACTTGACTCAGAATTGCAGGAATAGGGGCCCATAAACAAAGTTCTTAAAGTATCTGCATAGGGTGTTAAATGAGGGGATATAGGAGGCCAGGAGAGAACAAATACAGGTCATTCTCACCAATACGCCCAAATTAGCGATGTAAAAGTTCATCATTTAGGTTTTTTTGGAAGACAAAATCTCTAAAGTTAGCCGTGATTTTCATATTCTGGTAACATTACAGGCCGCAGAATTCTCTGAGAAAAAAAAAGGTTCATTCATCTTTGTGACACTGCACAGGAATCATTCACTTTTCGGGAATCTCTTTCAACTGTCACGACTGAACGTAATTTTCCGTACCCCAAAGTACACAATACACATTATGTGATTTTTTTGGGGGGATTATTTTCATACATCTTCATGCGTGTACATGTAATACTTAAGAAAATTTAGCTTTTTCAAACTAAATGAATCATTTATGCATATTTATGAATCATTTAGCTATAATGCTACAACATGCATATATACACCACATTTTCTTTACTACCAGTTTAATTTTAATTTTTCTATTTCCTTATGCATGCTGAACAATGAAACTCTCTCCAGAAATATTTCTTTTTCTTAAACTTTATCTTTTCTTTCATTCTTTAGTTCCATACAAATAAAATAAAAGATCATAAATTGTCGGTTCATTTCATTTGTAATTTGAATGCTTCGGAAACAGCTCAATTTAATTCTATATGAAAAAGGAGTAAAGTGGTGAAAAAGAGAAAAGAACTTCGCCGAACACAACTCTTTTATGTTTTCCAAGCGAGAAAACATAATTGCGTTTTTTGAATACTCCCTTTATTGAATCGTCTCTTTATCACGCTCTAGAAGAGGTAGTAAACTGCATAATCAGTCTAATTGCAAATAACATGCAAGAATTAACATCTCTCTTTCTTTCTATCCAAGTAAACCATTTCAATGCTTATTTTAAATGTAAACGTCGTATTTGGAGAATAAAAATATACAGAAATGATTCAAGTAAATATTTTATTAGCCCAAAATTTTTCAGGTGGTTTGAAAGACTTAAATGGTTTTTTTTCTTGCACGGAAAATGTTAAAAGTTTTCCTTGCGAGATTGTAAAGATGTTTGATATACAATTTACTACAAAAAAGTTGCGATCAGAAATGCTTGCAATCAATTCAAATCATTATTTCATTCAATTAAAATGTTATCAATTAAATGAATTAAGTTTAAACCAACATCCGGAATCTTTCATTTCAATTGAAATTTTGCCAACCTGTAAAGGGAAATGTTTTTTCGAAAAATATTAATAAAGAAGTATTAAAAAAAATCTTTTGAAATTTCCGTTTGCATTTTCCTATGGAATAATTAATGAACATGTATCTGTTTGCTGGGTTAGTTGAAAGAAAAATTAACTAAGAAAAATAAAAATAAAAAAATCATTATCACCTTCAATGAAGTTAAGCTCCGGAAACGACATTTTCTGAGAGAAAACAAAAAGTTAAAAAGGAAATGAAAATTTGTGCTGAGTGCGAGAGAAAAGTTGAAGATGACAAAAAAACGTCTAATCACCGAAAAAGGAAAACAAAACGTCATTCCACATCAGGATGCCTATGATGGATAGCAGTAAGATATATCTTTCACTAGTACAATGATAAAAATATTTTTTTCCTTGAGGAAATTTTTCTACTATTAAGGAGAGAGAAAGCATCCATTAACTATAAAAGATGAATCGTTCGTCGAGTACTTTTCAGAGACAGTTGACGTCTTAAAAAAAATTTAAGAAATTGCAGTTATTTTTCTTAAAAGAAGCAAGCTATAAATTTTAAATAACTCTAGAAAATTTACGTACGAGACTTCAGTGAAATTTCTTATTATATGAAGGTTTAAAAAATAATTAAGAATAAATTCATCTTACACGATTAAAGTAAAATAAAGTTAGCAAAGATGTGTTTCCTACAAAATGGAAACTAGAATTTTATTACGATGATGATGTGACAAAAAATATAAGTTTGTTGGGCGTTATTTATATTAAATTTTATATTTCCAATTTAAATAGGTACCAGTTAAATTCGTAGTCGGCAAAACACTTTAAAAAAATTACTACTGCAGTAGGTTTCCGCAATAGTTTTTTTTATAGCAGTGTGATTTCTTATTCGAGTATTTCTTGCGTTCTTCTCAGGTTCATCGATATAATGAAATAAATAATATCTGTACATTTTCAGAACGTTACTTTGAATTTATTTTATATGAAATATTTAAATGTCCGTGTTTTCATTTACCAGAAACTTATGTGTTGCTCTGGAGTAATTGCAATCAAATGAAAACTCTGAAAAGTATAATAAAGGTCATGAGGTCTATATAAAAACCTTAAAAGCATAATAAAGGCCTTTAATTTTTAAGGGATGTTTTTACTACCTTAAAAATATTATTATTAAAATATTCTAAACTGTTTACTATACTTATTACTATTATTACATTTACAGATTAAAAAAATAAGTGTCACCAAACGATATGGCTGTCAATGCTGCCACTTACTGTGCCCCAATGGATGAACTTAAAAAGAATATCAAGAACAGCTGATGTGGCATGTTGCACGGTTGGGTTATCATCCTGCATGATAATACTCGTTTCTCATGTGTCTGCGGCGTGCCAAGCATTGTTACGGCAATTCCACGGGGTCCTCCCCGTAGCCGTGAACATCCTTCTTATAGCCCGAACTTCTCGCCGTGTGGATACCACATATTTGGTCATCTTCAGAAAGTTACGAAGGCGATTTTCTTAATAATAATAAGGTCCAAGCTACTGTTAAAGGTTCCACAACCAACACCGGAAGTTCCTCACCCAGGTTGTCCATCATGTCGTGGGACAGTGGGATACTTGTTTCAAGCTACAAGGTAACTTTGTCTAGCCTATCTACATTTGTATATTACTTCTTTCCTTTATGTATAATTTATATTAATAAAATTAAACCTTTTATCAAAACGACTGTGGTGTCAATTTCATTTGGGTGCAATTATTCATGTTCGCTCAGTTTAATTTCCATTATCGTATTTATAAGCTGTTTATAAAATAAGAAATGATTTTTATGTTTGAAAACTAGCAATGGTTTTAAATGTATTTTACATCCTTATTTGTTAAAAATCCTTAATTTAACTTTCTTGTTGTGGAATGTTTCTTTTGCTTTGCTTATTACCTTGAGTTTGGGGGAAGTATAAGTTACGCTTAGGAAGAAAAAATTAATATAACAATGAATTTTAGAAAAACTACACAGAGAGAATTTTGTTTCATTTTTAAGATTTTGAATGTTCATGTACAAAATTTATAACTTATAAACGTAAATTTTTGTATTTAGAGAAATTTGCTGATATCTGTGTTATTTTCTCTGATCAATTCAATACCTTTCATAACAACAAAGGTCCTCACATATATGTGAAATATGTACTAATTCAAGAAATCATTTTGAAGCTTCTCAAGTATAACTTTAGTTGAACACCAATTTATAAATTCTCCATACATTCTCATTATAATGTGAGTATCAATAGAGAAGGATCTGGTTCTATTAGGCAAATTATTCTCCATTAATCTCCATTTATCATTACATTCCCGTTATAAAGTGACCAACAGAGGCTATGCTAAACATTTACTTTATATTTTTGTTAGTACAAAATGTTTCACGAGCATTCACGCTCGTTTTTTTAACTACATCGGAAAAGAATAGCATTTCTATGCAAGCAATTTTTGGTAGAAAAAAAGACCTTATACTACATAAGCTTTAAAAAGTAAAACGTTCGAATGCACATATATTTTTTCTTTGTATTTAGCCATACATTTTTCCTCGTGGTAGTCTAGTGGCTATAATCGCAAATTCATGTTTAGTATTGTTTAGAGTTGTGGTGTTGAAAGTTCTAGGGTATGTAAAAGACCCGTGGTGTAAAGAAGTTAAATTCAAGCTAAATCTGTAGAAGTTATTTACTTTTGTGTAATGAACGTAATTCGAGAGCGAATCAGATGCCATTCTTGCCACTTGACGATATTTCAAAATTACTTGGTTCTTGTTTGGGATAATTATAACTTGGTTACCACGGCTACGGAATTGTTGTGAAATATATCTTATCTTATTAAAGAGGTATATTAAATCTGAAGAGTAAATAAGTTTTATTTATTCTTGTTTTTTAAAAAGATATTCTCGTTTATCAAATATTTTCACTTTTTCTTGAGACCAAACAAAAGTTGCCTCTTATTTCGATCCACCATCCAACAAATAAATAAATATATGTGTTGTTGTTGTTTATGCCACCTGATCGACAGTAACATCAAATCAAGGTCCACGAAATTCATCGCGGCTAAGGGCTAGAATTTTACGCCTGTCGTTAACTTAAGCTTTTGAGTCCCCATGAAGGTGACAGTGCAATTTTGCTCGATACAAC
Organism: Trichonephila clavata; assembly: GCA_019973975.1. Taxonomy (NCBI): domain Eukaryota; kingdom Metazoa; phylum Arthropoda; class Arachnida; order Araneae; family Nephilidae; genus Trichonephila; species Trichonephila clavata. The sequence continues at coordinate 145,094 of BMAO01021899.1, forward strand.
ACGATAGATGGCGACACCATTCGGACCCATTGATTTAACGAGCACATTCTCCGTGTGTACTCGGCGGGCATTTGGTGGCATCGGGCATCGAACCCAGGCCTTCCGGTCTGGACTCCAATGCTCTATCCACGGCATAAATAAATGTAACTAAATGTATTGATGACAATTTGCATGGATGTAAAAGTAGCCGATTATTCTAACTATTTGAATAAAGACTAATACAAATGACTACACGACGACAAATCGACATATATATAATCAATGAAATGTTAAAATAGATTATTTATATTAGTGGAAAACAGTCTCGATATAAACAAGCTTTACAGCACTCCAGAAACGATTCTCTAGAACAGCTCCACTAGCAAGTATCTTAACTCAGATATCTTAGGGCAGACAACGCAAAAGCAAATTTTAATCTCAACAGACATGAACTTCATCTCAAAGAACATAAAAAAGACCCATGGAAATATCTAGAACGATTAATCACAGAAATTTCTCGAGGATTACTTGACTACATCATTTCTCGCCATATTTATTGCCAAGGGTGATAAAGTATCCAATTTGGTAATCCTGATCACAGTTTCTAGGGGGGGGGGCATTTTCCTGTTTTTTCAAGTTCATGGTGGAAAGTGAATTTTTCCTGTAAAACTCAATTTTCCGACAGGCAATGTATCACTGTAGGGCAAACAACAAACGTAGCGAATTTTAGAATATATAAATATTGTTAAATCATGCATTTTTTCTTTATAATTAAGAGTTAACAAAACTGCCGAAAGAGACATTCTTAACTTGGTATCCTTTGAAACCGCGTTCTCTTTTTTCCTGATTTTTCTATGTCTTAATTTATTTTCTTTAATAATGTGAAAAAGATGCATTTTACTTTATATCTTATTTCCTTTCTATTAAAGAAAGAAAACTACTGAAGACATTAGGATAATAATTCTTCTCTTCCCAAGGAGTTCGAATAAATTGCTTTCGGTTTTCCATTTTTCTGACGGAATAAAAACTAAGCTTCATCTCTTATCCACATCCTCTAAAAATTGCCCTTTAATCGTCTTTGCAAGAATTAATCGCTTCCGGAAATTGAAGAAGATCAGCTAAAATGATAACCTAATTTGCTACCATCGAAATAGCTTCTTTCAATCTGAGTTATTATCATAAATTTTATTATTTGTATATTTTGTTCACGTCGTGGCTATACAAACCTAAGGGGCCTTTCCGTTATTTCAGGCAATTTTGATAATCATAATTAACATATGTATTTGCCGGTGGTGATCGATTAATATTTAACTTTACTAATTTGTATCCATTTTCCTATAACGTATAATAATTTTTTTCCCGCAAAAACTTGTGAATTTTGTATAACTTAAAATAGATTATTATTTAAAATCATGCATTGAATAATTGTATGAGGCTCTAACATTAAGAGTTATAAAGGGACTTAGGGAATATCTTGGTAATTCTCTGTATATTCATGCACAAAATGTTCTTAGAATATTTTAAAGGTTGTGCGAATAAAAGAAATAAATGGGTGTTTGCTCTCTGAATCTAACGATCAAATCTTAAGTAGAAAAGTTATCGTTTGTGAAGTATATCTCGTTTTGTATTCTGAGAGAAAAAAATTAAAAGTCACATACCCTCGTCAACCTGCGATTGAGAAAAAACACAGTTCTTTAATCCTTCGGAAGGTAGAAAGATAGTGGCTCCGTAAAAATCAAGTTTGTAGTAAAACTAAAGCAACGACTTACATTTATAACAGATAGTCATAGGCCATTCAGATTAATTACTATTATTTCATGGTAATTTTTATTCAAAGTATGCATTTCCTAGTACAACTAACTCATGAATAAATATATTTTTGAAGTATAAGAACTAGAAAATTAGAAAAGTACACTTTCGATTTTTATAATTTATGATTATTTTATGTGGAAATAAAAACATTCAGTTATGTATGGTACAATAAGAGGAAATACGAATGTAATGGAATTAAAGAGTTGACAGACGTATTATATTAATCAGATTGGTTATTAACACTTAAGTTTTGAATGTGACATTATTCTAATAACAAATTACACTTTAAGAGATTTTAAAAAATGTTAAGGGAAGAATCACTTCAATCTAAGGATATTTCTAAATGTAAGAAAAAAATAATTTTTTGTTAGTGATAGTTATTCAACATAATCATTTTTAACACAGGAGTGATATTTTTACTTTGTGAAATAGCCATTTGATCTGTAAATTTAGATTATTACTAAATACAGTATGAGGAAATTAATGATGCCTGTAATGAAAAAAAGTGCCCATTTTTCCCTATTTATCTAATGGTATGATGTATAATTATTCCAGATTTGACGATTCAGAAACAATTAGTAAACATTTTCAATTTTATTGTTTTGGACATTGAAAGAAAAATAAGTGAGACTTTTTTAAAACTAACGTAACATAAAATCGTGCTATTAGCAAATAATGAAATGTAAACGTTAAAAATATTTCCAAATATAATGTACTTTCAAGTAATAACAATATTTTAATGAAATGTTTCAACATTAAGTATTATTTCCCTCTTTATATGTGATGAGTTTTCCCTTTAAATTTATAAAATTTCTCAAACTGTTACGTTAACGTTTTCTATTGTTATTTGTAAATATGTTCATTAAAATATACAAACCAAACAACTCAATCCTGAAAATAATTAATGTGCTGCAATTTCACCCTAACCATTTTTGACCACTAAAGAAGGATATGTTTAAAAGTTCCATATCTGATACAAAATTTGCTGAGTGCATAATTGAATAGCTTTGATAGATTTAAGCACAGGTTGAATAACTTCATACTTTAGATATATTTAAACAGGGTATAGTTTAAATTAATTTTTTTTATGGAAAATGAATAAATAAAAAATTAAGGTCATTGACATTTAATTTTATTAAACTTTTGCAGTTGCCTTACTTATATATATATTCAAATAATATTTAAGGTTTTATTGAATGTGATGAAAGAATACATAAGTATAATAGCACACATATCAATGAAAGACTATTTATAACACATATCCATGTAGATGGTAGAGTCTCATACCTTATGAAATCTATTTAAGTTTTCTAAAGATATAAATTTACAAAAATATAAATAATAAATGTCATTAAAACAAGCAGAAATTCATTGCATTAGTCTTATGTAAATTAGATAGCAATTAATTAGAATACAGCAGGACCTCTATTGAACGCAGTGATTCTCAGGCTTTCAATGCTTACGACCCAAATTTCAATCATAATTTTCCCGGTGACCCCTTCCATATGATACTGTGTATTAAATTAAATAATAACGTACTTTGACGTTTAAGCTACAATACGACTTTAATTATAACCTGTAAAAATCATCAAGATAAGTACTAAATTTTGCATATAATTTTGTACAAGCCCAAGGAGACTTGTACGTTTATTATGCTGCTATAAAATTATATTGTAAACATATATGATGAATGATGTGCTAAAATTTGTGTTAGTAATATTTTATATGAGTTAAATTAAAATTTAAATGCATGAACAGAAGCCTTGTTTCTATGTGTTGATATACGAGGTTACAATTCAGTTTTCAAATTTGAAATTCCGAATGGTTTAAAATTTTCGATGTTTGTCAGTTTTATTAAAACAAAGTTTTTATCGGAGACACACATTATATTAACCTTTTTTTTACAAATTTAAGAGAATTATGAATTTATATGAGGCATGAAAAATAAAATCTAAGTATTCAATAACAACCCGTTAGTTAAAAGTTGTTATAAAAAGTGTTGAAAACTGAGCAAGTGACGAAATGCAAAAGTTAATTGATTACTATTCATATCGGGTTGTCCATAAATAACGTGTAATTGGGAGATGTTTAAAATAAGAAATAATTTATATAATTTTGAAAACTTATTATAGTGTCAAGTATTTAACACTTTCTTTATACACATGGATAATTTTAATTTGTCCCAGGAACAGTTTCAAGATATTTTAGTATTAAGATATTATACATCTAAACCGTAACCAATATTAATGATTTTCTAAATATGAATAATGATATTAATTTATCATTCCTATATCAGAATTCCGTATATTATATTATTAAATTTAGTCCTCGGGGCAATACACTTCCCACCATAAAGTAAAGCTACTTAAATATAATTATTTTATCTTGGTCATATTTATTGTGATTTATTAAAACTGCGACTCCTACAACGGCATAAAATGTGAATGGAGATTACTCAGAAACAGAATTCTCGGAATTATGTGCACAGACTTTGGGAGTACCATCATAATGTCACTGCTTGAAGAGATAATTGCTGAGTGGTTGAGATAATTAATTCCTCTTCTTTACATTCAAGCCTTTTCGGTTCTATCAAACCCGGGTTGGGAAAAATTTACAGGAATGTGTACAACAAAAATGAATTTTATATTTTTAACTTCATATATTCTATGATTTTATACAAGATGGAATAACTATCACCGGTAAAATAAATTTATTTGGAAACTTTACAAAAAAAATTTTGTACATCAGATCTACATCAGTTTACTAAAGTAACTATATTCTTTTTCTCAATGAAATTGAAATAAAATAATTCATTTTAGTAAATAAAATAAAATATATAGTAATAAAAGTTAAGATAAAAGATCAACTTACATTAAAACATTGGCATAATTTTAAAAAAAATAAAATGTTTATTTAAATAAAACTAAATAGTTTCGAAAAGAAAAGCAAAAGTAAAAAAAGGTATGTAGAATGTGATGTTTTTATTTGTGAAAACTGTTATTCACAAAACTCTTTCTTAATTCATTTAATATAATTTGCCTGAAAATTAAAACGATGAAAAATTATTTCTGCTGCATTTTTGTAGACCACAATTCTTCACCATTCTCCAAACTTTTTCCCCGTCATGTTGAGAAAACGTTTTAGCCATATTTCTGAATTCCGTAGATTTTTAAACTCTCGTGGAAACTCCTATATCACGCGCGGATTAATTCGTATGTTCTTTATTACGTTACTCCTATTTCATTTTCCATACGTAACTAAGAACATTTAATAAAAAACTTGTTCAAATGAATTTCTCCCACTTTTAACCCTTGCAGAATGAGAAGAATAAAACTCGAAATTTTTAATTCTTAATTCATTTTATTTCTACCACGAATGCTTCAAAAAAAAATTTCCATTTTCTAATATAAAAGAAGAAAAAGTAGAAAAGGTATAACTTTTTTTTTCTAAAAAAAGAGCCTCAACAGAAACATGCCAATTTAATTGCTTTTGTCACTTCCAAACAAATGCAGAAATGAAAAGAGAACAACTATTTCATGTTTTCCATGCGTGAAAACACCCATTGTGATTTTTTTCTCTTTTCTCCCTCCTAAGTATTCACCTTATTGTGTTCCAGAAGAAGCAGGAGACTGCATAATCAAACTGATTGTGAATCATACTAGAGAACTGAATTTTCTTTCTTTAGTCGGTGTTATTTTTTTTCTGGTCCTTTTTTTAAGAGTTTGGTCATCCTTTTAACAATGCAAAATGTGCTTCTGTGATTAAAGTAAATATCTCATTAGTCCAAAATGTCCACAAAATTTTGAGAAACTTTTTGCTGTAATTCTTGTTTCTTGTCCGAAGAAAGTTGAGAGTTTTTTTTACATGTAAAGTGCTAGTTCAGAAGCTGAATTTTGTAGAAATATGATTAAGAATACATCCTGTCCTCTTCTCAGTTTTTGAAGTTGCTTTACTTGTGTTTAGTAAATAACTTTATTTCTGTTTCGTTTGCCTGTAAAAACAATTGCTTCTTACTTTTTAATGGTGCAAAACTTTCTTTTTTTGGTGTTTCTGGTTTGTAAAATTTTATTTTACTAAAAATAACCTATAGTTGTTCATTTATTTTTTTAGAATAGGATTTTTACATTCCTTTGATCGTTATATTTCACTGATCACCAAAAGATACATTTCTTCATTTGCTATGAGAAGCATTGTTTTTCATAAAAATCAATGTTTTCCCATTAAATGCATATAATAAAATAACGCCAATCACACAGAAACATGTTTATTAAAAAGGAAAACATGCATAAATTATTAATTAAAAAACACGCAAGCACATTTTATCGAATTTTATTCATTAATTCAATTTTCATGAGTAAGTGTAATGCTTGATTAGCATGAGATCAAAATGATCTTATCATTTCATCATAAAAGGTATGAGTAGCATTGTTTTATAATTTTGACGTTTACTGAAAAAATGTTCATCGAAACAATATACCGGGTGTCCATAATTAAAGTTCAAGTTTGTGAGCAATCTATAGCAAAAACTATACAGCAGAATTGCATGAAAATTGGGTAATGGCAGAATAAAATGATGGGAATTTTAATGAGGGGACAAAAACAATGAGTTTCAAAAACCACCCCTAAGTGGCTTATCATAATGAGAACATATAAATAATCTACAAAATTTTACAAAACATGCTCGATATGTTGTTCACCATTTTCAGATAGCATTTGGAAATGGCAGGCAAGGCGATGTGATACAACCACAGTAGTTTTACTGGATGGTGCTCCTCCACACATCACCTGTTGTGGGAAACAAGTGGTCCGCCGCCGTTTTGGTGACGACAGAATCATCAGCCTGCATTTTCTACAGCTTGACCTCCTAGAATCAACCGACTTGAATCCTTACAACTTTTGGCTGTGGGGATACCTTAAGACCATGGTCTACCGTGATCCCATCACATGTCTATCCGACCTTAAAGAATGCATAAAACGCCACGTGCGTAACATTTCCCAGCTCTTTCTACTTTCAACAGTCGAACATGGGATTTTAAGCTTCCAGATGGCAGCAGACAATATTGGGCATCGAGCATGTTTTGTAAATTTTTGAAGATTATTTATATGTTCTCGATAAAACTACGATACGCAAACTAGGGGTGGCTTTTGAAACTCGTTGTTTTTTTCCTAGATAAATTTCCCATCACTTCATTCTGCCATTACCCAATATTCATGCAATTCACGTTGAATAGCTTTTGCTATAGACTGCTCAAAAATTTCAAGTTTAAGTTTCGACACTCAGTATGAAATGAAAATGTACCACCACCACTTATTTCTTGCATATAGGGGGAGCTGCTATTCGTTTGACATACTATATAACCTGTAAATAGTTACCACTATTGCAAATAAAGCAGTTTTGTATATATGTTGATGAATTCCAATAAAATAGCCTGTCACCCGTCCTTCCCCGATCGAGGGGTTTTTTCTCATCGCGTTTTTCATTCAGTTCTAGTTTTCCATCTCTACTGAGTATAAGCGATTTGCTCGCTGGCGCTCGCCATTGCATCTTATTTTTCGTTCGTATATATTATAAAATAGCTTGTCTAACACTGTTGCTTTATTTTATTGAGCATGTGGATTAGTACCTCACATTTGGTGACCGAGAGTCTTGCCACCCGTCTATGCTGCTGTTGTAGTTGGAATTGCTACCAAATATCGCTGTCAACCTTCCTGTGCTCTGGATGCTGTTTATCACTGATGCTGTTTTACTGGATTTCTCTGCTCTCCTGCAAAGCTGATGTCACGACTCGTTGATGTTCCTGCTCAAATCTCTTCACCACCAGGCACCCGGAGTGGCCGTGGAAGCCTAGTGGTTTGGGTAACGTACTCGTGGCAGGCGTATCATGAGTTCCAGCCTAGTGCCGCTGAAGACCTGCCGTGTAGGGTATCTATGCATGTTAAATCTGTCAACAGCTGTAATTTTCTCCCTTTGACCTGGTGTGGTAGTTAGAAGAGAGGAATGCCAGCTTATGTGCTGTCCTCGTAACTTGACCATGGTTTAAAATTACGAAGTTCTTCTCCAAAATCCTTCCTTTAGCTGAACAGTGCAATTTTTATTTTCACTCCCTTACTGAGGCACCCGGATATCTTCGTCTCTCTTACTGCATATAGGTAGCGTTGTCATTCGTTTATCCTACTGTATAACCTTTAAATATTTACTATTATTTTAATTAAAGCCGTTTTGTATATATGTTGATGAATTCCAATAAGGTAGCTTAGCTTGTCCATCTTGGTTATTTATTTTACTAAGCATGTGGATTAGTACTCCATGAAAATATCGAAATTTAAGCGACTCCTACATTGCAGTTGAATCGTGATAGCCGTTATTATCAAACAAAGTCAAAATAACACATTGGGCTCAATTCATGTGACATCATAGTCACTAGATAATGATAACCACATGTTTTTAGCCAATCAGTTTAAAACCTCATGAGACGTTATAGTCGCACATAAAAGCAATCTCATGTGACGTCATAGTCGCACATAAAAGCAATCTCATGTGACGTCATAGTCGCACATAAAAGCAATCATGCGTTTCCAGCTAATCAGTTCATGTGCTTTGTTGTTGTCAACTTTCGATCTTTTCAGAAATTTTTTCTTAAAAAATATAAGTTTGTCAACAACAATAATGTACATAGGTAGACAAAATGCATTTTATTTTTAAGTGCATGTATAAAAAATAAGATTTTTTTTTAAATCTGTTGAAGAAATTTATTTTTTGTAACATTTGAACATTTTAACCCAATCATAAAATTTGAAATTTTGCCCAAGTTTTGCAAATAGAGCAACAAGTACAATTAGTTTGATGTCTGTTTTGAATTCAATGGAGAACACGTGTTTGTCTTTATCATGTGACCGTCATGAATTGAGCTCATTGCGATTTGTAAATGAAGTAAACTATTAAATCATGAACTATAGCGTTTGCCTCAATATACAAAAAATAGAATGCGTTGTAAATTTTTTTAAAAAATGTTTTATAGTGCTTTACGAAACTTTCCTACCTCAAATAAAATTGTAAAAAAAAAAGTTTTTTAGTTGAATTAGAAATTGATTTTGGATTTATTTCTTGGAGAAATTTAAAAATGTGATTTGTGTCTACACACTTTCAAGGGTATCAGAGTAAACAAACTTCGAATAAAAGTTTGAAAAAACACGAACCTCTTTATATGAAAAAAGTAATTAACAAACTTAAGCAAACCACAAGCAATGAGAAATTATAGACTCAAAATTCAAATCTAAAAATTGTTCAATTAAAAGATCAATTTCATGGCATAAATTTATATTACAAACCTTTTATATAATTATATCGTTAATTCATTAAATGTAAAAGTTGCTTTAGATAGACTGATGAAACAATCACACACATCAATGCTTTTGAAAAAAAATAATTCTAACCCCTCGGAATAAAAACAAAGAACGTACTATAACTCAGAAAGTAAATTAAAATTTGATGTACTGCTGTTCTGCACATATAAAATGCGTAGTTCCCTTAAAATAATGTATAATTCTAGTAGCTCTATGTAATTAGAAAGATAAAAACATCTGACTGAATATCTGTTTCTATTCCTCCGAATTGTGCAACAGGAAGTCTCGTGACTCCATTGAATTTTTATGGTGACACTGTATTTAACTCACACTGGTGAATTCATGGAAAAGAGAATTTGAATATACAATCCTCTATAATAGATATTAAGCTGATATTTTTACATGCCTCAAAAATTAGTTTACAAATTTGTTTGCACTGACTTTTGTGCCCATTGAGATCTTCATCAAACACTTCAAAGCTAGAGATTATGAAGGGAAAATTACTTCACTTCTTTTTCTGAATTAAAATTATGAATAAAATAATTACTTTATTTTCTGAAAGTTGATTGGTGTCTTGTCATGGACAATAATTAAATAGCACCAAAGGTCTTATAGATAGCATTGGTAATCTGGATACAGATGTCAACGTATAAGTCCTCGTGGGGGTTATTGCTAATGTGTTGCAATTTTGCCAGAATGGCAGGAAAAGAGAAAATATGTTCTGTGTCGTAGAAGTGCTTGCAGAAAGATTTCTTTGTCCCGTTCTTCAGAATTTTCATGCCCCTAGAGTATCCTATCTTAAGCCTTGTGAATGCGTTTGTACCAGGTTCCTACGGGCTTTTCTCCAAAGGTAAAACAGTTAAATGGATTATGCCCAAAACAATATGCACACTCACTCTTTCTAATGGATACAATCTCAACCGGACTTGGGCACACCGCAAAATGGGAAAACAATATAAAATAAGGTAATAAATAAACAAATAAAAATTGGGAATTATTTTATTTTTCAAATATTTTTCTTATTTCCAATGGCCAGGGTTACAAAAGACCACTATACCACAAGGGTGTAGGAGCAAAATCAGACAAAACAAAGTAGGAAATAAAAACGTGGCAAGAAATGTCTACGAACCCAATAAGACACTAGCTTTCCAATAAAGATTGTTTAAAGAGGAGCCCTTTAGTACTGGGTAGTGGGAATGTGGTCAGCATCCATGTCCACTCGAATATCACAGAGCGTCCAGAAAAGTGTTTGTACAACATGAATTAAGTGAAGATGTTTGAGGAGACAGTCGTGTCCAGTAGCCAGCGGAAACTCAGCAACAGCTTTACATCTTGGCCACATGGGAAGACCTTTAAGATTATTCCACCCTATCCTTATTGGAATTTCTCTCTGTGTATTGAATTGAAGTGTGAGATCTTTCCTCTTATTCTTAAAAATACACTTGGTACTGGTATAAGGGACAGCTTTCGTTGTTGCCTGTTGAATGAAAGCTCCCTTCTTTGCTCGGTAATCCGCTAACTCATTACCAGTTTCTCCACAGTGTCCAGGCGTCCACTGCAAAACAATTTGCTTAGAGTTAGACAGACTCTGTAGCAGTTTCTTACAGTCAAGAAGTAAGAGGAGGCAGGAGTAGTATTTGATATTCCAAAAAAAATCACCGCCCTTGAATCACAGAACACAACAGCCCTATTATTTTCCAAATTAATGCATATTAAACTGACGGTGAGTGGATTTCAGACGAAAAGAATAGAAGGAGAAATAAAAATATATGACTCAAAAATTGTCTTTGTTTGCTGCCAAGCTAAGAGTTGGAAGATAACGATAATGGGGGGAAGGGAGAGTAAAGAAAGAAGAATGCTTGCTAATAGTGACAAAAAAGTTAAACATGACAAAAATAAATCATACCATCACATGCATTAAGATCATTTCGCTTCATAAGAGTAATTTTTCTTATGACAGTTAAAAGTGAAAAAAAATTTTCTACAGTATTTCAATTTTTTGAAAAACCGTTTTCAGTTATGAAGACGGAAGAAACACATCCATGAGTAATAAATTATAAAAATATCGTTGCGGCAGTTTTTAAAATTGCTGATATATAAAAATATGTTTTGATCAATGCCAAAACAGATGGTAAGGTAAAAAAAAAGTTACAAACTATTCCTCTTTTGAAAAAATATCGTTTTTAGTGTGACGTTAATATGGCGTTAAAACTCTTTACCAATAAAGAAGAATTTCAGAAAAAAAGAGAAAGATTGATTGAATAATACAATAACTTCCTACTCAAATCATGAATTTTATCAAGCTATAAAGAAAAAAAATCACCAATATATATATATATATATATATATATATTAAAATATCCAAGAAAAGTATATTGTGCAGCTAATTAATGATAAAATTTTGAAATTTATTTATCTTCAAATGCTACAGATGTATTTAGTCAAGCGTGTCAAAAATAAAATTAGATATGAATTTATAAGTACTAGAAAAGTGTTCTATACCCCATGTATATATAATAATATTATCATCTATACTAATATATAAAAGAAAGAGTTTGTGTGTGTGTTTCACCTATTCCGACCAAATTAAGCAACCCAGGAGTATGAAACTTGGCATGTAGAAGCTATAGGTCGTTAAGCTATTAACCTCGAAGAGTTTTTTCGAAATTTGCTTTAGATTTTTTTAAAATTCAATTTTTATGCGATTTTTCAGCTAAATGGAGATATGACGTCATCAGCCATGTCAAGTCTTAATTTTGCGAAAATTAATATTTTGAGCAGTTTTGGAGGGGATTTTAGCACATTTAACTGTAAATATTGTAGTTGTATTTATTCATTTTTCTAACTCTTTGTGGAGGAATTACATTTGTTTTTCGAAAAAATAGTCTTAAAAAAAAATGTTTTTCTAAATTTTATTTTTCCGATTGGCAACACTAATTTGATAACAGTAGATATTTTCGTATTTGATTTCCAAGGTATTACGAGTATATCTTTTTCGTTTCTTTAAAAAAAAGGATAATTTTTTTATACAAATTTTCAAACTAAATAATCATTCTATGCTGATGGAATGGGGTAATATGTACCATTAAAGTGTACTAATTACTAATATTCAGGCGATGTCATTTGGTTCTAAGTTTAACTTTGGCGCCGAAAACCTGTGCCATGATATGAATCTCAGATGGATTGTAGTCAAGTTAAGTTTATCCACCGTATTGAATTTGTGTAACTGTGTATAATTTTTGTTCAAATTATTTCTTATTTCCTTTTGTGGTTTGTAATAATGCATGTTGATTGCGTAATGGAACAACTACCCATCTTGCAAGGCCTAAAGCTACTATTTTTATTGTTGTAACCACTTTTAAAAATATTTACTTTCCATAAAATGTTCTATTTCATTTTATGCTCCTGATTTATCTTAGCTGTACTATGATTATCAAAAAAAGCTTGATTACACTCTTCAAACCTTTTTGCTGTATCTGAAAATATTTTTGTAACCCAAGCACAACCATAGACTGATAATATACCACCAACATTCAGGTTAGAAAGAATAAGGAGAAGCAAATGTGCAAACCCAAGGTCCTTGCAACTGTTTGTACCATAATCTTAATTTTCTTTTGTTTTTGATAACCTTTTAATTTAAATTAATGCTATATTTTCTATTTTAGTGCCTCGCATATACTCACATATTATTGCAAATTGGCGATTGTTGCAATAATACATCAGTACCTTTTCTTTTTGTTATAAGCTACATTCTGGTACTATTTTGCAACATCGATGAAACATGGAATTAGCCGATAAAGGTAAAAAGCAATAACCTTTTTTGGTACTTGCGTATTATTGCCAACTTAATTAATAACTCACCAAATTGGCAACCATATGCTTCATTTCATGTATTCACGTTCATATCACGACAACAGGAGGTAGTCGGCCCCAAAGTAAGACAAGCTGTTAACTAAATCATCGCCTAAATATCAGTACACTTTAGCGGTACATCTTGCCTACTTCTCATCAAAATCAGACCTTTGCTTTTGTATTTAAGGTTGCTTTTCGGTTTGAATTAATGTTATTTCTACAATATGCTAGATTACTTTATATATATTTACGTTTCTTTTATTCATGTTTAAATTTTATAATATTTTCCGGCAAAATTAAGGCTTAATTTTCTTTTGTTTTCGATAACCTTTTAATTAAAATTAATGCTGTATTTTCTATTTTAGTGTCTCACATATGCACATATTATTGCAAGTTGGCAATAGTTGCAATAATATGTTAGTTCCTTTTCTTTTTGTTGTAAGCTAGATTCTGGTACTATTTTGCAACATCGATGAAACATGGAATTTGCCGATAAAGGTACAAAGCAATAATCTTTTTTGGTACTTACGTATTGTTGCAAAAATTGCCCACTTAATAAATGACTCGCCAAATTGGCAACCATATGCTTCATTTCATGTAATGTTGCCAATAGGTTGCAATAATATGTAAGTACCATAGAAAATGACACTCCATTCAAACTAATTGGATTATCAGATTGCCAATATCATGATTTGAGTGAATTTATGATACTTACATGTAAGCGTCATCACAGCCAAATTGGCGCCATGCTAATCGCTCCTTGATATCAAAACAACAGATTCTTACGTGTTTTTATATGAAAAAAAATCAGTCGGATTTTGTTGGGATATAGTGTGATTTGTGCTTAGTTCCAGTTTGGCTGTGGTGATGCTAATACGTAAGAACACGAAGGCTAATATGAATTTATATTTACATATGACATTTTCTGACATATTTATTTTTGTTCTGAGCTGTTTATAGTATTTTCGTCAAAATTAGACCTTGATTTTTATATTTGAGGTTCCTTCTTGGGTTCAATTAATGTCATAATTTTTACTATATGTAAGGTTGCTTCATATATATTTATGCTTATTTTCTTTCTGTTTCAATTTTTCATGTTTAAGACTTTCTGTGATTTAAGTCATCAGAAATTCTTAAGCTGGGAAAGAAATGACTATATTAAATCTAAAACCAAAAACACTACAGAAGAATCAAATGTATACATTTAAAGGTCAAAATGAAAATAGAATAATAAACCTGACACAGCCTTAAACCAAAATAGGTATTACAATATGAATACAATTGACTACATACAAAATAAATCAAAAAATTTTAAGCTGAAAAGAAATGACAGAATTAAATCTAAACCCAGAAATGGTTCGGAATAATCATACAAAATATAAGCAAAACAATGTATATTAAACTAATTTAGTTATTGAAAAAATATATAACAAGTTTAGCTGGAAGACTGATGCATCTTCCTATCAGAATACAGTCTTAAAAAAATTTGTCAGATTTTGGTGGATATTGCGTGATTTGCTTTGTGTCAATTTGGTTGTGGTGATGCTAATATGTAAGAATACAAAGGCTAATACAAATTTTTATTTATATATGAGGTTTTCTTTTTGTTAAACTGAAATTAGTGATGCTATCAATCTTCGGTTATATTTAGGCTATGTATAGCGTGAAACTAAGTCAGCATGACCATTTGGTCAAAAAATAAGTATTTATGTATTATCGCAACCTATGATGGCATTATATGAAACGAAGCACATGGTTGCCAATTCAGTGCGGACAACACATAGGAAATTATTGCTGTTGTCAACTTGATGAGTTATTAATAGTGTTGGCAATTGTTGCAATAATACATAAGTACCAAAAAATCTTCCTATGATATTTCAGTTCTTGCATATTATCGCAACCTATTAGAGACATTACATGAAACAAAACACATGGTTGCCAATTTAACGCGTACAACACATGTGAAATCAGCGTTGCCAACTTGGCAAGTAATTTTGAACAGTAGCATTGGTCAATAAAATCTTAAGTTCCTACATTTCCTTCTGTTAAAAAAGGGTACTGTTTTTCCTGATACTAATGTATTAGAGTCACCTTAGTCAAAGTGGCTCTTTTTTCACCAAAATTTGATTTTTTTCCCATATAAGAATCTGTTATTTTGATATTGTGGTGCAAATTTTGCTGAAATGACGCCAATACATAAGTACTATTTTCCTTTATTGGCAGATTCCATGTTTTTCCTTTGTAACAAAAAAAGTAGAAAAATGCAACTGAAGAAAATGACACTCAATTCAAACTAATTGAGATTAACAGATTGTCAATATTGTGATTTTAAGTTAGAATTTCTATTCACGTATAAGATTTCGCTTGTTGTAGTTTCATCAAATCTTTATTTATTTAAAGTTGCTTTTGGTTTGAATTAATATTATAATTTCTATACTATATGTAAGGTTACTTTTATATTTATTTGTTTCTATTATTTCAATTTTAAATATTTAAGATTTTCTGCTATGTGTTTTTTTATTGTTCAAAACTTTATGGCAATTTTATCAAAATTAAGGCTTACTTTTTCTGTTTTAGATAACGTTTTAATTTAAATTGATGTCATAATTCCTATTTCAGTGTCACAGTTTTATTTTTTCTGAACTGTCCTTTTCTTGCGTATCATTGTTGGTACAGTAATTATGTGATACAAAGACTCAAAAAGTCTATTTTTCAGCCGAATAATAATTTGTGAGACCTTTTGTAAACAGAGTCTTCGTCATGACACAAATATCAAAGGGTTTTTTTCTACAATCAATGAAACTACACCCTCACTTCTCACCAGAATTTTTTTTGTCATGTCCATTTCTTCACACACAAAAACAAACATCTGTTAGAAAAATTATGGATGAACACGGATACTATGGATGCGATTAAATGCTCATCAAAGTAATTTTCCTTCTGACAAATCTGTTCATATGCAGATTGTACATATACACAGGCATTGTATACATTTTTTACATATAAATGTTGTATGTTTTACATATCTATGCCATTTTCTGTTGTTGAAGATAAATATTCATCCTTCCTAATAATAATTCCTTCATCAGCATATTCAATATTTTGTTCAATGTAGAGAATATTGCTTAAAATATAACAGAAGGAAAATGACATTGAATTCAAACTAATTGCTCTTAACATGTTGGTAATATCGTGAAGATAATACTTCATATTTATGAGGAACCAGTATGTACCATGTTTTTTGTTTTTGTTTTTTTGCGTGTCGCTGTTTTTTGCCTTATGGTCCTTATGACCGATAAGAATTCATCTTTGTTTTAAATGAGAAAAAGTCATAAATTTAACAAAAAGCTATTTGCTGAAACTATGATAAGGTGACCTTGAAATAATATTCTCATATTTTCTTTGGAATTCCGTTTTGACCAGATTTTTCGTCATGACTTAACTTTGCTTCTGGCAATCTTGCAAATCAGAAAACTGTATCAGGTGTGGTCGCAAAAATGTTTGCACATAAAAAAGATGCACCTTGAAAAGATTTTCTCATATTTCCCTCTGGGTTTCTTTAAAATTCAGTGTTGAAATGATTTTACGTTGCTTCTGATAATCTGTTCCTCACGTAGTTTCTTGGAGATCATATGCATATTTTATGTTATCATACTGTCCATATACGATATATATATTTTAATTATTACTATAGTTATTTATCATTGTATGTACTCATTCTTTTGCTCTTTGCAATCAAATTATAATTTTTAATAGAAATATCGCAAAAAAATATTGTTTTAAGAATGTGTTTTTTAACAATATGGTTTATTATTTGTTTCATTTAGTACTGTTGTTGGTTCTGGACTATATCAACGGGGACCTGTTTTAGGTAGATTTTAATTTTAGTTCATACTAATTAATTTTTTTTAGTATTGAATTACATCTAATACTCTATATTAAATGTATTGCAGAGATGTTAGATAGTATTATATGAGGTATGGGTGCAATACTAATTTAATTTTTTTTTTTTCAGTTGAAGGCTTCCTAATATTTTTTTATTTATGATAGCATTTAGTGAATCAGTTTATCATCATTAATTTTTTCTTTCGGTTCATCTATTGCAGGTTGTTTTACCCTATAGTTCCCATAGCAGAAACTTACAACTGCTATCACTTTTTCTTTAATAATTTTTATTTATATTTGCATTCATTCATATCTATTTACTCTTCAACTTGCTAATTTTCTCTCTTACATTGAAATATTTGTTTTTGTTAATTTATTATTTACTTTAAGGCAAAATTGCAATTTGTTTAAAATTATTTATAGTGAGAACATTCATTTGAAAAAAAATATTTTTAATTTTTGGTTTTACTACTTTTTTCATACAGGGTTTATCCTCTTTAAAAATATTATAATTGCTATAATAGATGAATTTATGTTTTTAAAACTTAACCCGTGCGAAGAACGGGCATTTCAGCTAGTTTATAATAAAATTAACAAGGAATATTAAACGGGGAGAGGGTAATCGAATTGAGTAGCACTCAAAGAATGGACGAGTCGACGAGTTTGGAAAATCGAGTAACATTGTGGATTCGCGTTAGTTGGGAAAGTGGAAGTAGAAGTATTACTGTATTTAGTTTTATTAATTTTTTTTACTTCACTGTACATCATATTACACGCATTAATTTTACTCTTAGAAATAACTTAAAATGCAAGTATGTGCAACATTTTTCTCGTCCTCAGAGGAAATTATCAGAAAATCATCCTATCAATATGCTTTTCGAAATAGATTACTTCTTTCTATTACTATTTTCTCTTGTTTTTATTGGCTAATATATAAATTTTAGTTCACGAACTTGATAGTAGCGACTTTTATTACAAGACTACCTTTTCTGATTCCAAACTCTCGTTATAAATTCGAGTCATGTATCGTGGATACTTTCTTTTAATGGATTATCAAATCCTTTGGATACAATAACTTATTTTAGAACTTCAAATAAATAAATAAAATAAAAAAACACTCTTTTTCCAATGTACTCTAATAAAATTATCTGAACATTTGAGAACTATAATATGAAAAAATTGGAGATATAGCCAGACTCTAAGTGAAAAGAAGATTGATAGATAATGCATAAAATTTTTATCTGGTCTTACACAGATTCGGAAAGCTTTATATAAAACTTTTCTGGATTCAAACTTTTCCTTAAGTTTTCAGAATCATACTTGTAGATTATTAATAGTATCACTTGTACAATTTTTTCAAGGCGCAAGTTTTCCAACAAAAACATTTGAAAAGACAAATACAAATCAATAAGATATAATGGTTAACTCTTATACAAAAAATAATAATAATAATAATTATAGGTTTAAAAATTATATTTTCTGTTAAAGTATATTGGGTAAGTCTTAACATTCCTGTAATGTTAAAATTTAGAGTTCTTAAAGGAAAAACTGAACTTTTATTTATGATTTTGCTCCTTTATCCTGACAAAGAAGTGAAACAATTTATCACTTTTGATTCTACTAAAAGCTCCTGCATTCTTTTCTTCTTCTTTTTATAGTACTTTTTAACAACTGCAATCATAGATCATTTGTGGTACAAGGAAATATTGGAAAAAGAAGTAATGACTAAAAATACTTTGATGGGGCATCTTTTATTGCGTCTTACAAAAATTTCATTGTGATAATAAAATTTTTAACGATTTATATATAAAATTGGATAGTTAAAATATCTTTTTTTGATGTAACTTAGAAGGAACTCGATGATTTAAGCAAACCTTGTAAATTCAAACCGAGATCAGGGCATGAGAAAGATACCTGAGCTGGAATTTATACAATCCAAACTTCCGCACCCCACATCTACATGAGGACTCAATTATTCTATACGACGGGTTTTCAGTGGCACCAAAATTCAGGACTACGACTGAACACAATCAACGGCAGTCACAAGCTAGCAACCAAGACCTATCGGATATCTTGACCACAGGAAGGGGGAGTTTGTGTAATTTACATATTTTTTTTTTAATATATAGTCGACTCTCGATGATTCAAAGTTGGTGGGACCAATGGGAAAATTTCGAATTATCAAGAGTATAAAAAAGAACTCCCAAAATACACGAAGGGAATTTTTTTCTAACACCTCTAAGTCTTAAACTATATATTAAAATAGCAATTATATATATATATATATATATATATATATATATATATATATATATATATATACAATTTCTTCAAAGTAATTTTAAAAAGTACATGTTATACAGAAGTTAAAATTCCTGTATTAATACAATGTCACTCGCAGAGTAAAATTTGGAGCTTTACGCAATACTTATACCATATTCTGTCTTTCTAATCCTCAAACCATTTGGAATAAGTACAAAGACTACATGGCGGAAGATATTTTGCGACTATTGCAGCAAAGTACAAGCAAATTATCCTTTCAATGAACACATCTACAATGAAACGCAATAAAGGTTTTCAGAATGGTTAGGAAGAAGCTACATGATTTTGGAATGATTAGTCCTAGATAACGACGGAAATAGCTTCGATAATGAAATTGCTTGATAATTAAACTACGATTGTATAGCATTGCAACATCAGTAACAGAATTTATCCCTCAATTAACTCCAGAACTAAGTCACGTTTTCCAACAAGTGTTACGCAAAATAGAATCCGGCAGTGGTGCACTCTTTTTTTCTCGATGCCCCTGGAGTAACCGGAAAAACGTTTTTGCTAAATTTATTATTAATGACCATCAGAAAAACCCAGAAAATAGCAGTTGCTATGGCTTCTTCTGGTAAGACCACGACTTTACTGACTAAACTGTCGTACTGCACATTACATTTTAAAATTATCGCTTAATCTTGTATTTGAAGATTCACTCATCTGAAATTTCAGAAAAAATATGATCAAAAATTTTCGGTCGTAATTCATTTTTTGAAACATCGCTTGAATGTCATTTACTTCCTTATTTCATATGCATTATTACAAAATATGTTGCTAATTGGCCAGAGCGACTTTTAAATTCAAAGCCTCACAGAATTTGAAGATTTTTTCAGACTGAACAATTGGAATGATTTCTTTTTTCATTTTCTTTGGAATCTTGAAATCCGGAAACTCTGCCATTCTATTTAGTTCAGTGTCAAGGCCTAACACCTGGCAGATCTCATGCACTATTACCGAGGGCACGATAGGAAGTGGTTTCTCCTTCTTTAGATGTGGTTTTAGTGCCTCGTTGTCTTTTTCCATCTGTGCAGATAAAACTACTTCATTGTTGAGATCCTTACAAATGGGATAAATCAGTTCAGACTTGATTTCAGGAGTGCTGATGTTTTCTTTGGTGTATTTGTAATATTTTTCAATCCAAGTTATTCTTCTTTCTTCTGTAGCTAATTGAACGTTAATACCCAATGATTCACACATTTTAAAAATCATTAATGATTGCACGCCTGGAACTGAGTTCTTTCGTTTTTTACGTTCTGGAAACGAAACGCCCCTTTGCATATTAGGTCCTTCAAAGCTCAGTAACAAGCATATTAATCATTTCAATAAGAAAAGCATATCCAAGTATATCGATGATAGTAGGCAGACACCCTTTGAAGAGTGTGGCCGATGTACAAATGGCCAAGTAATAAAAAATTTCCAAATGGAAAAAACGAGCCATGGCTGTATCAAGATACACAGCCACTAAAAATAAATCTCAAAAATTCGCAAAAAATTCGCACAAAATTCAAGAACACTGCTAACTTAGCAAGAAACAATTATTAAACTGAGAAAAATTTTAGAACTTCACTATATTATTGTCCTTAAGAATTGTTTCCTTTTAATTGTTGAATTACATTTTTAAATAAATCAGACGGAATTGGTATTGTTGATATTGTTGAAAAATGTTATTTTAAAATATTTTTATGAAATTGTGCAGTTATTGTTGCTAATTTTTTGTAACATGTGCAAATGAGAAAAACCTCACATTAGAATATTAAATATATCGATATTGTAATTCAAGCATTAATTAGTTGAACTAAAAGTAGAATAAAAAAGAAATATTTGGTGGTCTTCACTATCCATTTCCTAACAATTATTTATATTAAAAGAGCTCTACACCTTTTGCCGTCGAAATTTGCGACTTACAAGAAAAATATTATATATATATATATATATATATATATATATATATATATAGCTGTATTCTCAGTACTTGCAAAAAGGAAAATTTAAAGAAGGCGTAGCGTAAGTTGACTTGTTGTCGAAATCAATAAATGCCTTTCATTTTTCTTAGTTTTATAGTAACTAACCCTGAATTTTTTATGTTTATAAATTAAATAAAAATGAAATATTTCCAGTTAGGGTTTAACTTCTCAAATCCGAGATGCTTTGATTTTTTAAAAAAAATTAAAGTATCAATTTATCATTTACAATAGTATGCATTAATTTAATATCCAAATAAAATATCGAGAATGTGACTTATATTCACACATACATTTGACGTTCAGACAACTCTCTGTTTTTCGAGTTCAGCTGTGAGAACAGTTTTCTATGTTCGTAGATAATTTATTATTTTGATGACTTCCCACCGCATTTATTATAATTCATTTTCCAATATTCATAAGAGAAGGAAGAATAAATATTTTCTTACAATTTTGACTTACGGTCAGTTAACTTGCGCACTTTCTTTCAATTTGCTACATTCAACTACTTTAGAACACACGCGTTTATTGAGGTATTTAAAGCTTCCGCTTCCGCGAATATATTGTAAATTTCTTGTCATTAAACTGTTGCGACCCATTTAGACTTGTCACTTAATATTCATATATGAATGCTTAGATTCCGCTAAAGGACCTTTAAATGAAATAAGTATAAGCAATTTCATATAAAATTCACTCAATCTTTAAACTCTAGAGATCCTCTGAAAAGAGAATTATTATATATAAATCAGTTATGAATTCTCTCTCGAATCAAATTAATCAGAAACAGTTCTACAAAATGGCGTAAGTATGCTTTATTACTCTTATGCTCTAAATTTCATTTGAATCCGAAACCATATCTAAGATAAGTACGTCAAAATGATTGATCTGCAAAGAGCTTAACGTCTTTTTCCAATAGAATGATTAAAAAATTTTAGTATATTTTTTACTTTAATGCTCTTTCATTACTTTATATTCTTATTAATATTATAAAATGTGTATTTTTAAATTAATATTGTATAAAAATGCAATTCAATTCTTATACGTCTTCGAACACCATGCTATTAATGCTTACAGATGAAAGATAAAAGTAACATAGGTATTCTTTCTTAATTTATGGAAACGATTTTGGTATTCATTTTCTCGTGTGCATTTTGAGGTAAAACTTTGGCAACTTCAGAATAATTGTCTGCTAAGTTTCTTTTGAATGATTTGTAAAATAAAAGATTTATTTTAAAAATGACTCCTAAAAATGATAAATAGCTCGAAGGTTACGTAATTAGGCTTTCCTGGGCGAAGTATTCATATCAAACAATTAAAAAGTGGTTTAAAATCCTCAGTTATATTGCTATTCAATCAAAGGTATTTAAAATATATGAAAATTTAAAAGGAAAATATCATCTTAATAGAAAGTAAAAATGAAAAATGATTACGAAATTTCATCCTAAAATTGTTCAAACGTAGGATACTATACAGAAAGTGAAGTCTCAGATCCTAAAAGAAAATCCGCCTACTCAAAGATTAATTGCATCGAAACTAGATTTGTCTTCCGAAACAGTAAATAAAACCATTCATAAGGATTTAAAATTAAAACAGGTGTATCAACCTGTCGTGTATTATAACCTCCCCTAACATTATCCTCATCTCGTCTAGAATTACTCATACTTAAATGTGTAAGCGAGTTAACGAATTCACAAGATACATTTACAAATAACAATATTTATTAATTTTTCTTAATCAAGGAAGGTCATATACACTATTCAAATATAAGAACAATAAAGTACAGTGGAGAATGAGAAGGGGTCACTAATTGCGTAACTACGAAATCTAACTGAATCCACGAAGGAAAAGCGCGTACAATTACAACTACACACGTATACGTAATTACAATTCTTGAATCACTAACCTGATTTCTTAAACTACGGCAGGTTCGTCTTGTAGGTTATTTGGATCTTGATTGGATCACGGCTAGAATTCCCTCTTTAATGTGCGACTTCTATCTTCAGCTTTTCTCGTAGCTTTTCTACGGACTAATTTTATCAACAACTATGAGTTGGATTCCCGACAGTTCGATTCACTTTTCTTTACAAAACCTACTTCTTCACTTCACAACTATTACTCATTTCATTTCATCCTCTCCGATAACTCGCTAAACCCGAATTTATATAAAATATCTCATTTGCATAAATCACGCTTTGGCTCCCGGTGGAGATCGGTTGAAATAAATAAAATTTAAAAGAAATATGTAGAGGATTGGTAAGGAACCGTACAGATCCGTCACAAACCTTAGATCGTCTTCTATTTTAAAACATACTGCTGAAAGAAAAGCAAATTGTATAAAATTATGTAAAAAAAAACCTAACTGCTGAAAAATGAAAACTTGTGGTAATACTCGATGAGGTATGGGTATATTTAAGTGACTGTAGTGTAGTGAGTGTTTATCCTCTTTTTACAGTACTTTTTAACAACTACAATCATAGATCATTTGTGGTACAAGGAAATATTGGTAAAAGAAGTCATGACTAAAAATACTTTGGTAGGACATTATTTATTGCATGTTACACAATTTTCATTGTGATAATAAAATTTTCCAACGATTTATGTATAAAATTGGATAGTTAAAATATTTTTTTTCGATGTAACATGAAAGGAACACGATAATTTAAGCAAACCTTATAAATTCAAAAAAAATAAAAAAATAAAAATACCTGAACTGGAATTTATATAATCCAAACTTCCGCACCCCACGTCTACATGAGAACTTAGAGCCTCAAAAGATTTAGCATGCTTCAATTCCTCTATACACCGGGTTTTCAGCGGCAAATAAAGCCTACGACTGAATACAATCAATGGTGGTCACAAGCTAGAACCCATGACCTATCGGATATCTTGACCAAAGGGAGGGAGGAGTATATGAAGTTTATATAAAAAAAATTTTTAAATATATAGTCGACTCTCGATGATTCGAATTTGGAGGGACCAATGGAAAAATTTCGAATTATCAAAAGATCAGATTATCAACAGTGTAAGAAAGAACTTCCAAAATACACGAAGTGAAATTTTTTTCTAACACCTTTAAATTTTAAACTATATAATAAAACAACAATTATATAAATAAATATGTATAAAATTTCTTCAAAGTATTTTTAAAAAGTACATATTATACAGAAGTTAAAATTCCTGTATTAAAAGAATACATTTATGTGGTAATTCTCGAATAGGACTCTTTCATGACGCACCAAATCTCTTCCATTCCTCATTGAAAATAAAATCGTTTCGCACCCGATCCTCTCAGACATTGTCCCTAACGCCAGTGCTTCTTCAAGGCAGGGTCCAGTCCAGCCGATGTCCTATTTGGTGTCAAATGTTATAAGTTACACAGATGAGCCATAAATCGTCATGGCAGTCCGACGCAAACAATACAATCCTACGCATCTCTTCTTTACATTAGCGTAACATCCTTTTCAAACACATGTGTAGCAAGACCACTTGTTAAACGAAAGTTATGAAAGGCTAACAACAAGTGTGACCAGAACTGTCCACTTGAAGAAGAAAACCTATAAAGGTGTATTTTTGCCTGAGGAACCGGGCAACACAAAGAAGGGTCAGCAGACTGATGGTCACCAATTGGCTACGCTACAGGGGAGACACGCAGAGATAATACAACACAAAACGTGCAAACTCCAACCTGTTTGCTATAGGACTCTAGATAGTAAGTGTTCGAATTGTCGAGAGTTTTATAAGATAACTTTGAATTACTGCGTGTGACAAGCCACGGATTTTACTTTGAAATATTGAGTGTACCAAAGCGTATTGTTTTAGCGCGAAATATCAGTTTTTCTGGGGATTGAGCATATACTTCGCATTAGCGAGAAATTCGTATTATCATCGATGGTTTGAATTAGCGAGAGTCGACTATACAAATAACAATTTGAAATGCATGCCTGCTAACTGCATTATAACATAAATATCCATCATTAAATTTTGGATATGTTGCATATGTGAAACTTTTCAAGATATCCAGTGAATGTGCAGGGTTTTTCATAATTCCGTAGACATGAGGATGACAAAACATTTTGGTTGAAATGATTTAGTAATAACACGACTGACGCTTCGAAGTACAAAAACACGAAGCATAAATCAAATGAAATGAAGAATAAACATTTCATTTATAGCAAAGGTGGGAAGATACGAGCTACTAATTTTTTCAAGGTTTTGCGGTCCACCCAGTGTCGTAGATGTGGTGGGCTACAATATTTATTACAACTTAAGAATAGATGCGGAATATGTACTTACCAATATAACTAAAATAACAAAAAAAACAAAAATTCACACTTTTAAAACCGCGTTTAAAGCAGAAGGCAAGATACGAACATAATAATAATAGTCACTAGTATAATATCAAACGATACATTTGGTGCCAAACAATTCAAAATACGTTTAAAAAATCATCTTAAGTTAGTCAGTAGTAGTTACTGACAGTCAATGTTGAATATTTCGGTACATAAATACTAACTGCTAATCTTCATGCGGTCACCCCTAAATGTCCTGGCTGTCTACTGGTCAATGTTGTCAGTCAATATTGAATATTTCGGAACATAAATACTAACTGCTAATCTTCATGCGGTCACCCCTAAATGTCCTGGCTGTCTACTGGTCAATGTTGTCAGTCAATGTTGAACATTTCGGTACATAAATACTAACTGCTAATCTTCATGCGGTCACCCCTAAATGTCCTGGCTGTCTACTGGTCAATGTTGTCGGTCAACGTTGAATATTTCGGTACATAAATACTAACTGCTAATCTTCATGAGGTCACCCCTAAATGTCCTGGCTGTCTACTGGTCGATAACGTTTGACTTAATGCCCACCCTTAGTTTATAGCATAATTGATATCTTTTTCATATTTGTTTGGTTTGGTTCTTCACTTTCTGCAGATAAAACTTCATTGTTACACAAAAGAGTAATAAATTACAATGTCAACAACTAGCCAATAACATTTTCTTTTTTAAAATACAGGGTAAGTCAAATTGAGTATAGAGATTACAAAGGGCTATAATTATTTAATGGAAAGCAATTTGTCAGTAAGATTTACGCAGAATGTACACGAAACTTCAAAATTTTGTATACATACGTCTTAGACGTTCTATTTGACATCCCTTGATCTCACACTGACAACATCTAGACGGTACTCCATTTCACGAATTGCATTCTGAAGCATTTGTGCAGTCACCGACGTAAGCGCATTAGAAATGCGTACCATCAGTTTTTTAGTTGTTTTAGGCATGAGAAGCGTATACTTTCACGGAACCCCACAAAAAAATCGCACGATCAGGTGGTCTCGGTGAAAAAGAGCAGAAGACATTGTCGTGAAATATAACCTCCCCTAAGATTATCCTCTCCTTGTCTACCGTTACTTCTTTCTGGACGTGTAGGCGGATTAATGAATTCAAAAGACATCTTTACAAATCACTATATTCATTGATATCTCTTAATCGAGGAAAGTTACACATACACTATTCAAATTTAAGAACAATAAAACATAGTGGAGAATGAGAAGGGGTAACTATTAGCGGAACTACGGAATCTGAACTGAATCCACGAAAGATCAGCACGCACAATTACAGTTAACACACGTACACGTATTTATAATT
This sequence comes from Trichonephila clavata, assembly GCA_019973975.1. Lineage (NCBI taxonomy): Eukaryota > Metazoa > Arthropoda > Arachnida > Araneae > Nephilidae > Trichonephila > Trichonephila clavata. The sequence continues at coordinate 171,903 of BMAO01021899.1, forward strand.
TCCAAGTCACTAACCTGATTCTTATATTTCGACAGGTTCGTCTTGTGGAATAGTTTGGTTCAGGTTGGATCAGATAAAAGCTAAGATTCTCTCTCGAGTTTACTAATTCAATCTTCAGCTCTTCAGCTTTGCATGTCGCGTTACTTCACACTAAATTTGTCAACAGCTGCGAGTTGATTTATCGATGCTTCAATTCCCTTTACTTTAAAATTATAACTCTTCATTTTACTTCTCTCTCTCTTTCGCTTTCACCTTTTTTTTGTTAACTCGCGAAACCCGAACTTATATAAAATATCTCATTTGCATAAATCACGCTTTGGCTCCCGGAGGAGATTGGTTGAAATAAATAAAAATTTAAAGAATAATTAAGAGGATTAGTGAAGACCGTACAGATCCGTCACAACATCATGGGCACCTTACTTCAACCAATCGAACGTTTTGGAAGATGTTGGTTGAAAAAATGTGCGAACCTCCATGTCCTAGTGTAGGGGTGCTCCATCATGCTAAAATATGTAATCCGTGGAATCACACACACAGAGTCTGGTTGGGGCATTAACCATAGCTGAAGCATGTCAAGGTAAACGTTTGATGTAACACTTCATTCATAGAAGAAAAAAGGACCGTACAATTAACGTTTCTCTTGTCCGTGTGACCAAGGAAAGTCACACAGAATACCTATAGCGTATGTACACAACATTTCGAAGTTCCGTCTACTTTCTGTGTAAATCATATCGATAAATTATTTTCCATTAAGTAGTTATAGCCGTTTGTAATCACTGTATTCATTTTGACTTATACTATACTATTATACTTAGGTACTATTATACCTTCAAGTAAATGAGTGAGAGTTTGTTAACGTCGCACTTCAAAGCTGCAGTAGAACTACTAGCTGCGATTTTTGTAATTATGAACGAAGGTCAAGTGATGATGACACTACCTGAGATGGTACCACACAATCCAAACTTCCTCCCCATCCTAACGCATTTGTTACGTTTATCAGCCCCTTCCCCGCGCACCGTAGATCTTCAATGGTATCAGAACTTGAACTCGTAGCTCAACAACCAAGAGTTAGCGACCTTGAGCCCTTGGCTACTGTGCTACCCTATGCTGTACCAAAAAAGTGTTTAAGTAATGTAAAAAGATAGTGAAAGGAAATTTTTGGTAATATTTTCTTTTATCCAATGGGGTTGTGGACTGGTATTTTTACCATTGAAGACCTAGTACATCCCTAGGAGCTGGTATCACTACTTAGTGCGGCGCCATATAGGCGGATACCAATCACCGCAGGTAATTTTGACGTCCAGTTTCCTCCACAGAGACAGGCACCTGAGCTCTGACGGTGCGAACCAGTACTAGGGCTTAATTTTGTCGAGAGCCCCCAAACCAAACAGACTCTCTAGGGATCTTTTACCTGCCGTATAATCATACGACATAGCTGCTGTCGATTTTCTGCAACACGAAAATCCACTGACTTGGGCCGGGGTTGTAACCGCAACCTTGGGTACAGAAGGCCAGGGAAAAACCAACCATGCCACCCAGCCGGCAATATTGATAATATAAAAATTTCCAAAATACTCTGAAAATATTATTTAAAAAAAACTATTCTAAAAATCTTCAGGTAAATAATTCTGCGTGTATCTTGCTAACTATCTGATCATTAGTATATGAATACTAAAGAACTAAACATTTTTGCATTTCTTATTGATTGTGGAAACATACTTTCTATTATATTTCCCGCTCTTTTTGTGTCTAGTTACCACACACCAAAGTTTACTTCTCACTTGAGTATAATAAAAGGAACACTTGTGCCAAAGGCATTCGGATAATAACCACCCATGCATCGCAAATAGTTTTTTAGATGACTTCTAGAGTCAACCACACACAATTCTTCCATTTGCTTGATCTAATCGAAAAGAAGTCGCAGAATTTTTCGTTCGAAACTCTTTAATCATTGTCATTTGAATGCATCTGCATTATTCATTCATTCTCACTGATCTGGAAATAAAGGCATCATAATAAAAATGATATTAGAATTTTCATGAATCGAAATAATTTTACAATCTGAATCATGATTGAAAAAATCATGATTTGCATACGTTTATGGCAAGCTAAATTAACATTCCTTTTACATCCTCACTGCCCAGGGCATAAAGAACTTAATACAATTTAGTTTTAATTTAGCCTTTATAATCTTCTTTTAAATTTGTTTTCTAAAAGTTTATAAGTTGAATCTAGGATATTAAAATCTCTTTCAGATAAAAAGGACAGTGCCTAAACTGGTATCAAGTAATCTTTAAATTACAAATTATGTTATGTAAGAACTCTCTTAAGATCTATTTAGATTTTTAACATGCAGTAGTCCTGTTATTATGTGGAGACGCCTTTTGAAAAGGAGGGGAAAGGGATGTGTTTTTATTAACTTTAAAACCAAAATAATGTATTTCTTGAAAAATCTTCTTTTATGTATACACATATTTAATAGGTATTTAATATAATATAACAGATTTTAATCGAAAGTTCCATGACTAATTTAATATACGTAGGCATGCATTGAGTTTATAAATTTTAAGCTTATTTAGAAAATAATATTATACCCTTTTAATTCCTTCTTCCATTTAATGATAAACAAAATTGAATTTTAAAAAAAATCATTGAATGTCTACAATATATTGAAGAAATAAACTCGATGCATATGTAATATATAAACCAAAATTGCATTTGAAAGAACACTTTATTTTTATCACTGTAATTCCCCACCAACTCTTAACTTATAATAAGAGTTCTAAAGATGGGGAAACTATGAATATATTTGTTCAAACATAGTCTCTTTATTTCTCTAATGACCTAGTTTGATGATAATTTCTGCAGTAGCATTGTTGCTAGTCCTGTGATGAGAACTGGACTCATTCTCAAAAGTCAGTTGATAAGAATGAAATGTCGCTTATAAGTGTCTCTGGTGAGATGAAAGTCGAAATTGCCCGAAGGTCAATGCCATTCCGTGGAAAGTGAATTTTAATTGCTGAACATTCTTAGTAATGATTTATACGACCAAGTATGTAAACTAAAGAAAATTCTTATAGAGATTAATACATTTTTACATATATAAAAAATTTAATGATAAAATTAATTAGTTGGATGCATATGATCATCAGTTGTGTAGTAGTTATTGCTCAACTGCACATTGGAAAATATGTGAATCTTGATTTATTTTTCTAGGTAGCTTCGTATTTTTTCTGTCTATCAATTTTTAAGCAAATAGTCTAAAAAAAACTGTCCAAACTTTAACGGAATATGTTTTATTTTCTTAAATGACAACGGTATATTATAGATTAATAAATGATTGAAAATTTGAACAAGATAAATATATATATATATATATAAGTAAATAAATATATAGAGAGAGACTGAGCTATATATAGTAGAAATTGAAAAATAATTTTGGTGTTGCATCTACACGATGTGTCAGAATGCGCCCTTCCTACTTCTATTTGTCTTTTATCACTCGCACTAGGGTTGAGTACCATTCATGCAGTCAACCGCTTCACATTTCAAGTGGCGGGGGTTTTTGAATCTGATAGATGCAGCGCGCCCAACGACGTAATTTGTAATGTCTTTCCGATTTTTCGTTAATTTTCATGTTTTTATGTACCATATAATGTAGTTTTCACTTTTATAATAAATAACTCGAAACAAGTATTTTGCAACTTCTTTAAAATGGGTTTCCGGCTGGGAATTAAAATGCATCTCAGAGATTGCGTGCGAAAAAAAACCTGAGAGTGGCATTCACATGTTTTGTTCATTACGACTAAGGATTAAAGAAATTTCTGATAAACAGCGCGATGTTCAAGACGAAAAACCAAGATAAATAATACCAAGAAGAAAGAAAGTAGTGTTCCCCTTGTTAAGAGATCAGAATATATACATATATATATTTATTAAAATTTTGTTCTGTAAAATGTGAAAAATTCATGTGTATTGAACATTGTACGATGATTAATGAAGACTGCAACAAAGGATCTCAAAATGGCATTAGTGATAAGTGATAACTAACCATTATCCTTGTGATGTTTTTAAGTTGAAATTTCTGATTATATCTTAAACATTATATTACAACGTGTGTAACATGCTTATATACCTAAAGAAGTCAAAATAATTCCCTCTAATAAAGTTTACAGCATTAAATGTATTTTTATTTTTTATAGACGTAATTAGTTTTGTATTTATTAAGAGGGTTGTCAAAGAAGATCTCGATATTCCTATATTATTTTTAGTTTTTCGATGTACGAATTCATGTATGAACCTACTTTTTTAACTTTTTGGGGCTACCATTCCTGTTTTTCCCTACCTCCTCTTCAAAACATCATAGCTCCTTTGCTTTGTATCATTTAATCTTTAACGGTCAATGAATACTAGGGTGCTACTTATAGATAAGTACTTCTATTTATTATCTATTACTTCAATAACAGTCCATTATTTTGATAGGAAGGTAATGTTGTGGATAATACAAAAATTAAGAGTTTCAATAACAAACACTGAAGTGTATGTCAATAGTTTAGGTATAGAAGCTGTTAATTTCATATCTAAAATATTGATCTCAAATTTAATGTCGAATCTCTCCAATAAAGTTATTAAATCCTCTCCAAACGTAACTATGAGGTGATGCATCTGAGAGATGCGGCGTCCTAAGGATGGAACTTCTTGACGAGCGTCTAGCGGAAGGTTAAAGGTCTCAGATTTAGCTTTATATGCGTTATTATATAAGCTCAACTATTTCAATTAGCAAAAACAGAAATTAGTCTCTAAACTAGTTGAAATTAATAGTCGAGAATTTAAAGAATCTAGACAAAAAAAAGTACAAAATTTGACTTTTTTTTGTTAAAATATTTAAATTACAAACTCTGAATTCTACAAAGTTTAACAATAATAACCCTTGTTTATGCTATGGTATACAGAATACAAAAATTTATTCACCAGAAATGAAAAGCGAATACATGTTTCAACTAAAGTAATTCGCGAATCAAATTATCTTAAATCCACAGACCACGCATTCTTAGTTAAATCCGCGTCAGTTATTATGTAACCCCAGTATAAATAAAAGTGCAATTTAATTCTACAAATTACAACATTACTCTTTCTTCCTGAGTGCATTTGAGAACTCTATTATTTACAACACTGGTAAAGAAAATGTATTTTAGTTTTTAGAATATTTGTATGAAAAACTTTAAGAAAGAAACAGGTTTTTAAAAAAAAATTTAAAAAGCAGAATCGATAAAATAGAATAATGTCTTGCTAAATTAATCAAGTAAAATGACAGCGTTTTCCCTGACTTTTTTTGTGAAAATCACTTGAAATCAGCTCATATATGCATTAGAAACAAAATTAAATCCTATATGTCTGGGGAAAATGTAAAGTACCTTATTTTTCATGATCAATTTAATTCACTTCTCATGTTACTCAAACCACTGACATTCCAAACTACAACCCCTCCATTTTCAAGCTCTCTTCTCCATTATACTCAGGTTCTAAAAAATATCAGCTTTTTTTTTTCACAGCTACTGTTGCGACTACTATTGCTGATTTTTTGTGTAACCCTCAGTTGCAGAAACTCGTTAGTTTCAAAGGTTACAAGCGGAAATAAATGATAGGGATCACACAGTCCTCTCCTCTACAAAACATCGACTTTTCACTCTACGATCCTCTAATGAGTGAAGCGGTTCCTCCCTCGAGATATCTTTTTCTTTAAAAGAAAATAAATAGTTCTTGAAAAAAGAGGAATGATTGATAGATTCCAGAATTGATGTTCCTGAGGTGACAATACTCCGAAAAAGGAAAGATTTAACACTTTTTCTATCCATCTGCATAATCTACACAATCATCATTAGCATAGAATATATTACAAAACAGTAAAAGAATATTACTTAACAAATGATTTATTATTTAAAAAATTATCAAAACGCGAATGTAACTTAAAAACTATTTAATATTTTAACCGTGAACTTTTCATAATGAATCTTACTGACAGTGAAACTAGCAATTTTTATTCTCTTTTCAAATTATATTGCATAAACATAGAATGGCAAACATTGATCAAGAATGAATGAACAATCAGTAACGTTATTCTATAAAGCGACACGGAGGCTATTGAGGATGAGCCTCGTAATTTTGATCCACAGTCAAGTGACGAAAACGACACCTGAAATGGCAAACCCTCTCGATTGTGGCTATCACACCATGGCAGTGGAAGGACTCTGAGCCTAGACATATTTAACTTGTATCAGTCCCTCTGCAGTGGTATGAGGATTTGGCACTTTTATTTTTCAATTATATACTTCTTAGGTTATTGTTTAATCGTCTATTCTACATTGGTAAAAACAATTGAATGGACAATTGGGTTTTTTGCAATAAAAAGAAAACTGACAAAGCAAATATAAAACCACACCTGGCTAAAATATCATCCGGTATAAGACCAATATATTGGGAACAAACCTGTACCCAGTGTGCAACCTAAATAAAAATACTGGGCACTTATCCACCACAGCAGTTGACCTACACACTGTAAGTCAGAGAAAAACATGTCTAAAAGGGTGTAAGATCCCTCTAATAACTATACAACTCTCACATAGGTGTTTCCTATTGTTTATTACAGTCCTTATCAGCCCCTATGGCAACCCCACCCACTCTTTTACGAAGGCACTCTTGAGCTCATCGATGGCCCTTGGAGCTGTTCTCCGAGCTGCAACTGAGCGTCCGAGGACGTGTTCGATGGGAATAAAGTCACAGGATATCGCAAGTTACTTCAATCATTGAATATCCTCCGATTGGAAGTATTCATCTCCCAACTGAGCCCTGTGTGAGAGTACGTCCCATTCATAAAGGTGATATTTATTATGAAATGAAATTAATATTATATAAATAGATGGATAATACAACCTCTGACAAAAAAGTTTGGTGAATGGCAACACTAGCAAACAAAACGCTACACATGCATAGGGGCAAATGTTGACCATCTGCCTATACCATTGTTCAGTTGAGCGCCGTTTGTGTTCCGTGTAAGACTTGTTTTACAAAGTGCTTGTATAGTGCTTTGGTTTTTAACTGAGAACAGGAAAATGTACGCTTGGCAAGACACCAAAAGAAACGTATATGATTCTGGTACGTGTTTATGAAGATCAAGCACTGTCCATGAAGTGTGTGTACGAGTGGTTCGTCTGTTTTCAAGAAGGCCTTGAAAGTGCTTCTGACAACCCCCGTAGCGGAATACCAGTGACCTCTGTTAGTGACGAAAATATTGAGAAAGAGAGAAAATTAGTTACGAAATATCGTCGATTAACTGTCCGCATGGTAGCTGATGAGTAGTAGATTAACCATGAATCCGTGTGACAAATCGTTACCCAGAATTTCGGGATGAGAAAAACGTTTTGTCGTCTTATGCCACATCACTTGACTGACGAACAGAAGCAGGCACGTTCAGAAGCTTCATATGACTTTGTCGAAACGGTGGACACTACACTTCTTGAACTGTATTGTCTCTGAGGATAAGTCCTGCTGTTTCAGGTATGACCCTGAAATGAAACTGCATAGCATGGAATGGCCTTCTTCTGCATCACCTCGTCGGAAAAAGTTCAAAGAAAAATCACGCATCAAAACGATGCTAATTGCCCTTTTTTATAGTCAAGGCATTATCCACAAAGAATTTCTACCTGAGAGAAAAACTATGAAGGCTGAAAGAAGGTATATTAAAATTTTGACACGTTTTATTAAACATGTACACAGAGCACGACCCCACTGTACACAACAATGTTCATGGTTTTTTTTATTCACTATAATGCTCCCCCTTACACAGCCAAAGACATCAAATAGTTCCTGGAAAAAAGAGGGTGGTGCAAATTGAACATCCACCGTACTCGCCAGATCTCAATCCTATAGATTTTTCCTATTCCCACGACTCAAATTGGCTTTAAAATGAAAAACATTTGACAATATTCTTGACATTTATCGAAACCCTGACGAGGCTTTTGAACTCCATCCTAAAAGAAGACTTCTTGAAAATTTCCAGGATGTGTATAGCAGATCTCAGGGGTGCATAGCTATGGAAAGTGACTATTTCGAAAGACGGTAAGGTAATTATCGTTAATATTTCATCTACGTGAATGTTACAAGACTATTCACCGAACATTATTGCCAGAGGTTGTAGATGAATTCATATTATCTGTAGAAACTTTGATATATGGGGCTAAGATTTCCTCCCTGTACCACTGACATGTCAGAGTACCCCTACCGAACACATAAAGGTTCATATACAGGCCTTCCATGATGCCTGCCTAAACCATTTGACCTCCTCGCCTGTAGAGGCCCTTTTGACAAAATTGAAGGGGGCGATATAGACTCCCGGGTTCTCCCCAGATGAGAACACATCTCGAGTCTCTGCCCAGACTGAACCACGACTCATTATTAAAGTGAACCCACCCGCAATCATCCTCTGTTCAAGGCAAGTGCTTTTGGCAACATGCTGTGGCCAAAGTACCCAAGTGGTCAAGGTAAAGGACTCGTGGTCTAAGTGTCATAAGTTTGAGCCTAATCCCTCTGAATACCCTCTGTGTAGGGGGCGATGCAATTTAAATCTGTTGGGAGATCAAACATCCTCCCATTTTTAGAGTGTTAAATTAGGAGAGTGGCTCCCAGCTTCGGTGTTGTCCTCGTCGCTTGAATCTTACCAAGTCCTAAAAATTACCAGGTCCGTTGCCAAAATCCCTCAAGTAGCTGAATAGTGTGACGTTAATATTCCCTCAATCACTCACTCATTTGGCAACATGCTAAGCAATCTTTTTTGTGGTTCTCAGTCAAAAGGATGCAGACAGACTACAAGGTGCTTGAGATAGAGACCAACTTCATTAAATCTCTGAGAGACTGTCATCCGTAAAAAAGATGTACCTGTTGCATTATACAGGATTTGAGGCTGTCACAGAGCTATCCCTTTTAGCTAGAAGTCTCACATAACGGTCTTGAGCTGGCATTGTTGCCCTTTAATGGCCTTGTACAGGCCGGCGGATAGCTGTTCCTGCCTCTATGATTTGTTTCCACTCAAGAAGAATACACGGACTCTATATTTATCGAAATCTCGAGGTAGTCTGTGATTGGTCCGTCTCGTATCTTCCAACTGTTTGGCTAAACAATCGTCTGGACAATAACATCTAGACAATAACGACTGGCCATGTTAACGATGGGTAAACAAAGAAACTAAAAAAAAGACGGATTAGGTTGATCTAGGGTGTTTCAAAACTTCCTTACGCTACAAGCATCAGTGAGCAAGTGAGGTATATCTGTACACAAACCGATCACAGCGCCACTGCCTTATGAGGTCATAGACCACTGCGTGGCAGGGGATGTCCGTGAAAAAATTTGCTATCATCTAACAGTTTATTTGATTATACCATTTAATTATTTTGTTCTATTTTTTAAAAAAACCGTTCCCCTCTTTAGTTGTTTTCATCAGTGTAAATTATTCAATTGTAGGTTAAATACCTACAATAGACATACCTGATTAACTTACAGCTTCTTATCCTTTTAGAGAATTTCTTCAATTATTGTACATATGTCTGTTATATATATATATATAATATATGCATGTGGTGACTATGATTAATAGCCCAGCTATGTAAAAGCACTTTAGGGCAATGCTTCTCTAACTTTAATATTTGCGACCCAAATTTTAATCATAATTTTCATCACCTCTACTCCTTCAATAACAATGTATTAAATGCAATAATATATTTTGACACGTTAAATCTACTATACGACTTTAATTATAAACTGTACGACTTAATTATACAACTTTAATTATAAATATAAATAAAATAAATAAATTACTTCTTTAGCTATAAGAAATTTGATTTAATTTTTATTTCAAAATGTAATTTAAATTATCAGTGCTCAAAAAAATTTTTAAAAAAATTATTATCACCTGTAGATTTTATTTCACTAAATTATTTGTGTGTGTGTGTGAATTCCTTCCTTAATTTACGAGTACAGTAACTTCTGCTTGAAGTGTATCAAATTAGTATGTGCAAGTAAATATCGCGAAAATAAAAACTGTAAATTATGTTCGAGAATATAGAAGAACATTACTTACACAGGGTGTCCCCGAATGCCACTTACAAACTTCGAGGGGAGGTAGAGAATATCATGAGGAGCAATAATTACATAGGAAAGAGCACGTAAACGTAGTCCTAACGAGATAAAGAGACACAAAGACAGTAAGGCTGCAACACAGAATATGGTGCTAAACACTTTATTATATACAAAAAACAATAAACAAAAAGTATGAGATAAAATCATCACAGGAGGTGTTCGAAATTGTGGTCATTGGCATGTATGCTCGCACAACACCGACGCGACATGAATTAGCGGACATGTTCGAAAATACCAGGTGTTTCACGGATCTTAACAGGAACGATGGACATTCGTGCTACCAGGCCAGTTATAGAATTAACGGGCGTGTCGTACTCAAGCCTCTTCAAGGCATCCGAGAGAAAAGAACCCAGAGGAGATAAATCAGGTGGCCTGGGAGGCTTAGCGATAGGACCACTACGGTCAAACCACCTGCTTGGAAATGTCTGGTCCAAATGGTCACGTACACACCATCCATAAGGAGATGGAGCCCCATCCTGTTGCAACCACATGATGCGTCGAACGGGTGCGGGGACATAGGTAAGAAGTTCTGGAAGTACCTCCTGTAGAAAAGCTAGATATTTGTCAGATTCCAGTTGAGGGGGTCAGATGTAGGGATCGAGTCAACTGCCCCATTACGATACTTACCGACACATTAATAGTGAAGCATTTTTATGCAGCTCGTGGTAGGGCTCTGTGTGGTCTGTTAAGGCACACATGTGAGTATTGAACACCCCTTCCCGTGAAAAGGTTGCTTCATCACAGAACAACATGGAACTGGGCAAAGTGCATGTCTACGGCACGTTGGTTAACAAACCACTACGCAAACGCAACACGCTGTTAATGATCATTTAGTTGTAATAACTATACTCTATGCTGATGAAACGGAAGTTAGGATTCGCCCTGCAGTACACGATGGACAGTTGTTCGAGATCTTTCGGTTACAACAGCAAGCGTCCATACACTGCTACCGGGATTTCAGTCCACAGAATGCAACACACACTCTTCAAATATGTCTGTCCATGCTGTTCGCAGCGTCTAGTACCTTCAGTCGAGACTCTGAAGAATCCATGTTCCGCTAGGCTCTGATGAACTCGAGTGAGTGTTTGATGATTTGGTTATCGCCTCTCAAATATCTTTTCCAAAGCATCCAAACAACCACAAGTTAATTTCCGTTGGCTAGGCTGTAGATGAAGTGAGTAAACGCCAACTCGGCATTCGTACAACGATTCATCGCACGCTGTCCATGTCTGAAATTAGGAAATCACATGTGCCGACATTTCGAACTCGCATTCAGCTCCACCTATCGCTTCCCCCCCCCCATGCTTTCCTATATAATTATGGCTCCTTACTATATTCTCTACCTCCAAGTTTGTACATGGCATTCGGGGACACACTGCATATTATTCAAACTCCATTGATATTTGCAGAAGATTCATGATATTTTTAAAAATGTATATCTGTATCACCACTTCTGGCCACACAAAATGCAACACCAAGACAGACCAGAGATTTCCCAGAAAAATTTATTTGGCAGGTAACCTGTTGTACAAAGATCAAACGATTAATATTACAACCTCTTGTGATGGATGAATTATGACAAAATCACTTGCTATTGTAGGCTTTGGATGTATCCTTGAGGTACAGTTCCTGCAGCTTCCACATATTACCAAAGTTGATCTGGTGTTGCAGCGGGTGGTGTATCTCAGGCCAATCGTTGTGCAAACATGGATCACACGTTTTCGATTGGCGATAGATCGGGAGAACAAACAGGTCAAAGAAGCAATTCAATATGATGGGTACAGAAGAACTCTTGAACAATGAATGCAACGTGTGGTCCCGCATTATCCTGTTGGAATATGGTTGATGGCAAGTGCTGAATGTATGGAAGGACCACGGTTTTTAACATCTCAGAGATGTAGCGTTGTCTGTTCACTTGTGGCAATGTGTACTAGAGGGATTAGGCACTGAAACCCAATATCACCTAAAGCCTGATTTGGGTGCAGGACCAGTGTGGCGATGGAAGCGCAACAGTTCAGCAATCTCTCACCAAGGTGTCTTCAAACTCGAATCCGACCATTGTGATGCTGCAGGCAGAAGCAAGATGCGTCAGTAAACACAATGCCGTTCTATTCCATGGTTCATGTCCATCGTTCATCGCACCATTGGAGGCTCAAACGCCAGTGGTTTCCAGTCAAGGGTAAGAGAAGCGATGGATGCCTTGCGGATATTCCACTCTACTGCAAATGGCTTTGAATGGTACGAGCGCACACCAAATGATGCGTAACAGTCTAGATCTGTTGCACTATGGTTCGAGATGTGGTTGTGTGATCCATCAGTGCCATGCGCACAATCCATGTGTCATCACGGGCAGTAGTGCAACAATATGGGAGCGATCGTCCTCGTCGGTCCATCGTTTCTACCTGAATCCAGTGATGGCAGATCCGCATCACAATTGCTTGGTTTCGTCCGACACCTTGACCGATTTCTCTGAAGGATAATTCGCAATCGCAATAGGCTACTATCCTTTCTCTATCGAATCCAGAAACTTGGTCAAAAGAGAATCGATGTCTTCCTAGAGCCCTAGGTAACAGCTTACGCAACAAAAAAAACACCCACGAAAAAACGATTGCCGTATTTCAGATCACCAATCTATTCTCCCTTTATATAGCGCTTGCATGTGGGACTACGGTTGCCCGTGATGGGCGTCTACGTTATAATGCTAATGATTTGCATATATTCCATCACCACTAAAATATGATATAAATTTTACAGGGTTTACATGCTTCCATCAAGGTGTTGTATTTTGTGTGGCCAGCTGTGTATTTTTAGTCAAAAAATATTTAGTTTATTTTAAAATTCCAAATTTAATGAATAATAAAAGTGTCACTACACTGTCAAGCCAAAACATGATGAACACCTCCACATTTTTCAATGAACTCGTGTTGATGACGTGGAAGCCTCGTGATTACGAGAGAATGGTATTTAACTATTGCTGTAGAAGATAAACTACCATTCTTGCCCTTATTTTTAAGAGTAAGAGAAAACCTGGCTAGTCTAAGTAAATTTTAAAGAAGGCAGATTATAATAGCCGAAAACTCGGAATGAATAGCTTCGAAAGAACATGACTGGTAGGTTGTATGTGTTCTACTGTTTTAGTACTTATGCAAAGTGGATAAATAACGGTGAAACCAGAAGTAGACACCTAGCGTTTTGGCATTCAAGTGTCATGAAAGAAAACGGATGTCGGAAATTGCCCCACTTGGTTAAGCAATATCAGCTCCAGGCAGTGGCTCAGAGGACATCCCAATACAATGCAGGTCGAAGTGCAAGATTTTAGGAACATACATTTCAGCGGAGAATGTAGGATATGGGACTGGTGCAGCAGGTGTTTCACTTGTGGGCTTTTGTTGACCAAGTGTCATAGCCAGCTACGCCTAGAGTGGGCTCAGAAGTATTGAGATTTGATGATACATAAGTGAAAGAGAGAGTTACCTGTTTCGTAAATCACGATTTTTCATTGATCTCGTCGATGGTTGTGTCAGGGTACGCCGTCTTCTACAGTTGAACAATCGCTCCCTCTATGTACACAGACTGGTGATGGTAGTATTATGCTTTGGAGAACCTTCTCGCGGATGACTCTGGGACACTTAGTTCTGAAAGAAGGGATCGTGAAAGTTGTAGATTATCTGAGCATAGCTGCAGATAAGGTATACACTTATATGGCATTATCCCAACTGAAAATAGAATGTTCCAACAGGACAGCATCCCTTGTCAAAAGGCTAGGATTGTGTTAGAAAAGTTCGAAAAGCCTGAGGATGAATTCTAATGAATATCCTGGTCACACCTAACTTGGTGGATCTTAATATAATAGGGTACATTTGAGTTTTTATAGAAGGACAGTGAAGCGAATACATTTAAATGTTGGAATATATCGACTTTACGTGACCACTGCTTAGATAATTGGTACAACCAGTTTCCAGCCATCTTGTAGGAGCTCATGGTATCCATGTCAAGGAGAATTTCAGCTATGTTGCAAGCAGAAAATGGTGTATCGTGTTATTGAGAAGGTGTTCATAATGTTTTGGCTCTTCGGTGTATATTAATATCGAATGGTGAAATTGTATGCATCAGACACATTAAGCAATAAAGCAGCTATTTTCTGTAAAAGGTTTTTAACTATTGTTATATTCAAGTAAATTCTCTATAACTGTTTGTAAAATTTACAAAAAATGATTTATTTAAATGGCCCTCTGAATTTAATTCATGGTTGTAAATTGAGAGATTAAATGCTGCAAAGGCGATATAACAATTTTTTTTTTTTTTTTTGCTTTCATCACACTTGTAAATTTAAATTGCTCCTTGCTTTAGCCAATAGTGGACTCCTTCATATAGGATTGGTATTTAACTACGAATGGCATCTTTGGTTCTTTAAAATTATTTTTCTATTTCTATTATATATAGTACAAAGATGGACATATTTGAAGGTACTCAACTTTTTTTTTTTGCATTCACTCAGAATTTTTCTATACTTGTAGGTAAATTCACACATCCACATGATTTCAACATTAAAATGTGTAAAAAATAATTTGATAGGTGATGAATTACTCCATTTATGCTAAAACAATTCTTCACAGGCTTGAAAAAAGCAATGTTAACTTGATAAAAAAAATGTGAAAAGTATACTTTAAATGCTAAATACAGAAATTTTCTAGTAATTAAAAATGTATGACAAAGCAGAGTACGTTTAGTTGGGAAAATTTCGCCGAAAGAGGTGATATAGGATTTTGAAAACAAGCGGACTGTGTGTATTTTGTTTTCTTGTGATTCTTTTTTTTCTTTTCTTTTTTCCTTGTGATTTTGAAGAAGCGGTGGACATTGAAAAAAAAAAAGAAAATTTGTTTTGATATAAGGAGGATTTTTATTCAGTGAAGATTTGAATACTGCTGTGTGTGGACTTAGACGAAAACTCAAGCTGAGTCAATCCTTGTTCCAGATAACGGACATTGAAGATCTTTCATTATAATGACAGAAAATATGGAATAAGCCGCAGATTTTAGGTACTTTAGGAACTCTAATACTGACCAAGAACTTATTTTACGAACAGGCAATAAAAATATTAAGGAATTCTCAATTTTACTTGAACATTCAGAAAAATCAGCTTGCATCCCTAAATTGAATCCTCATCTTCTACATGCAGAAATAAAAAGCAGAATACCCAAACATGTGAGTATAACGAACATGTTCTTTACTCGAAGCGGTAAGATAAGAATTAACACCTCGGACTCTGTATGTCCTACTCGGATATTAGCTATTAATCAATTATTAAACATGCCAGTAAAAGCTAATATTAAATGGGAAGGTTTCACCTCTCGATTTTTGCGATTTGATATCCCAACTACTGTACATCTGATAGACGTGGCAACCGAGCTAAAAAATGCAAATAATCTAGAATTAGTTGAAATGAGACGCTTTATAAAACCTAACAGCCACCAAGAAGTTTCTCCTGTTTTAGTTACCATTCTAGGTACAAATATACCAGAATGTGTAAAAATCTGGCATTTTAATCATCGAGTACAGCTATTTATAGACAAACCGAGGCAATGTAACAAATGTTTCAGCTTCACTCATTTATCTCGATTCTGTTCAAACCCTACAAAATGCATAAACTGTGGAGAGTCTCACACCGGTCAATGTATGAATACTACAAAATGTACAAATTGTAAAGGAGATCACCCGGCTAATTCCCCCAACTGTCCTACTTTTATTAAAGAAAAAAAAAGTACTTGAATTCAAATGCAATAACCATTTAACTCTGGGAAAAGCAAGAAAATTTAAGGAAACTTATTCGGAAAATTATTCTACAGTATTAAAGACAACATCCCCAGGACCCAACATGTAAGAATTTGAAAAAAAATTAGAAAACATTGTAACCAATATTCAAATAGCATTAGAAAAACAAGCTGCAACCATAATGAATTCAATGCAAAAGATGATGGAAACAATGTTTGCGCAATTGTGCAATGTCCTAGAAATAAGTAAACAATCATCTTCACCTAACAGGAAAAAAAGGCGAATTTAACGTTACAGAAGTTTGGCGCATCTGTACCAAGTATATTTCATAACATAGATGATACATCTAATGATATTGAGATAGGGTAACTTTAAGAATCGAAGATCTACACTGCAGTTTCAATCATGACTTGTGAATTTTTTCCCCCTTAAAAATGTAGATAAGCTTTCAATAACTGTAATTATATCTCATTTCCCTTAACGAAGGATAAAAATTTTGAACTATTATTTTCCTTTTTATATCTTATTTATGCGTTTTCTACAATGGAATTGTAGGAGTATAAAAAACAAGCTTATTTGGCTCAATATTCCTCCCTTTTCACAATCAGATATTTGGATATTTCAAGAGACTTTTTTAAAACCTAGTTACAATTTACAATTCCCAGATAAGGTCATTTTCAGACAAGATAGACTTAACAGACCAGGAGGAGGGCTGCTGATAGCTGTACCAACAAATATATCTGCCAGGCAGATTTTCTTTGAAAATATGCAGTGATCAAACTACGAAGTTTTAGTATTACAAATTATTATTAACAATAGTTCATTTTATCTGATAAATTTATATGCATCCCGGGGACTCAATATTGCTCTACTTAAAAACTTTTTAGACTCTTTATCGGACCCAGTTTTCATCTTCGGTGATTTTAATCTACATCATCCGATGTGGGGCTCTAACCATACTTCTCAATACAGTAATGATTTTGTGGAATGATTAACGAATTCTAACTTTATTATTCTTAATACTATAACTCCAACACATAGAAGCAATGTTGATTCTGGTGCTCTACTGGATCTTACGCTCTGCTCCTCAAGTATTTTTGACACACCAATACTTACGTTTTAGACAGCTCCTACAATATCGATCATTGTCCTGTTATCACAGAATTTAATTTTCAAAACCCGATTAAATGAATCATTAAAAGAGTGGACTGGCCCACAGTAATAAAACAAGCCAAATCAACAGTCTTTAAAATAGACGTTAACAATCACAATCTCTCTGATAATATCACTGATATAATTTCAAATAATACACGAAATGTAAAAATTTCTAATAGAACCTTTCCTTCTTGGTGGAATAGTGAGTGCATGCCATAACCTTCACAAACTCAAGAAATACTTCCGAAAAAAGGTCATTCGTGAAATCTCTCCTAAATTGTGGATTCGATACAAGCAATATTCCAGCCGGCTCCGATTTCATATAAAAAAAGCTAACAAGATGTACTGGGATACAGTCTGTAACAATGTTTCTAACCCGAGAACCTTTTACAACATCCTAAAAAAAATTTCTATGAAGAATAATCCCAAATCAACACTGAATTTTCTTCAAATTCATAACAGACTTATTTATCATCCTCAGATACAAGCAACACTCTTTGCCGATTTTTTTGCATCCAACTGTTCCAACCATGAGCCACTCCCTTTAGATTTTTTGGCCAAAGACAATAGCTTAATTAATAAACCCTTTCATTTATCTAAATTGAATAGAGCTATAAAATCTGCAAAAAACACAACTCCAGGTGCTGACCAGATCACGGTCCTGAAACTATTCCTGAAATTATTGAACCTTACATTCCTGAAACTATTGAACCAGAGTGAACGAATGGTAATTTTAAATTTCTTTCAACAGTTATTTGATAATTCAGCAGTCCCCAAGTTCATGGAAGCACGCTATTATACTTCCAATTGCCAAACTATGCAAAGACAAGACCAAAATCTCCTCTTATCGACCTATAGCTTTAACATCGGTTTTCTCTAAGACTTTTGAAAGAATTTTAGCCAATCGAATTGCCTACTTTCTAATAACAAAACAAAAACTTCATCATCAACATTATGGATCTGTTCCTTTTAAAGATAGCAGAACAGCAACTTATTTAATTTATAAAGCAATAACAGATGCAAAGTTGAATAAAGAATACTTCGTGGGGATCAACTTAGATATAAAGAGTGCATATTATGACTCAGTTTATATAGATGGTCTTCACTACAAATGTTTACAGATTGGTATTACGGGGAAAATAGCCCTTTGGATGCATGAATTTTTGTCTTACAGATCATTACAAATTCAATGGAGGGGGTACCTTTCATCTAAAAAAACACTGCTTAAGGGTCTCCCCCAAGGCAGTGTTCTGTCTCCAATATTATACACTATGTATATGTATGACTTTCTTGAAACACTGGAAACTGGAGTCGAATGCTCAATATATGCGGATGATATTTTCATCTAATGTTCACACCAATCACTTGATATTATTTGTCATAAATTACAAAATACTTTAGAAAGGATTAACCAATGGTGTAAATATTGGAAATTAAACTTAAACCCAGATAAAAGTACTATCACCGAACTCTCGAACAAAAGGATCCACTCATTCCCTAATATATTATTAGCTGGATTCCCTCTCCCATGGCAGCCCTTTACTAAATATTTAGGAGTATAATACAATTATGAATCAAATGAATAACAAAGCACTGAGAAAGATCAACGCTCTTAAAGGTATGGCTTACAAGCATTATATGGTCCGAGAGCTGAAAATCTTATTAAAATAACCAATAATAGCATTTGTAGCACCTTTTCTTACACATGTCACATCATAAATAAATCGTCTGACAATCAATTGAAACCTTTTAATGTCATTCAGACCAAAGCTCTCCGAATTGCGCTAGGTCTTCCACAATGGACTCCAAATATTGTGCTCTTAAAATTGGCTGAACAAGAAATTCTCTCGGATAAAATAAGAAGATTGGCAAATAAGTTTTTCATTTCTCAAATTTCGAATCAAACTTTTTCTCCCTTATATAGCAATAACCCTGAGTCTCTGAATCTAAAAATTAAGGAAGAAGATAAAAATAATATTGTTAATATACTAAATATATATACTTTGAATGCTGAAAGTGGTCAAATTATCTCAATACCCAGAATAACATCTTTTTCAGTTCTCCCATGTAAAATATACAGTGAGCCACAAAATTGAGTATACACCTCTAAAACTTTTAGCCTTCTTCCAATTACAAATTAAATATTGATTTAAAATAGATAATTTTTTTATCCTAGATACTTTAACCTCTGCTTTACCATCCTATAGTAACACAATTCTATAGTTAACTTATTTATTACGAAAAAAGTTAAGCGCTTCGAAGAAAAGATAGAAAACCATGCTACAAAATTGAGTAAACACTTCTTATATTTGTTAATTTTGCCACCACTTTTTTTAGTTTCAAATTTTCTTTAAAGAGTTTCAGGAGTAGAGCTGCTTAAAACACGTGCTATTGCACTTCATTGCTTTTAAATAGCATTTTTTCTCATTAAAAATCGTAAAATGAGCTCTCGTAGAGAAACTACTGAATCTGAACGTTTATTGGTTGTAAAATGGTCGAAAGAGGGAAAATCTCTTCGAGAAATCGCTTCGTTGATTGGTGTAACTCATGGTTGTGTCCAAAAAATTCTACAGAAGTATAAAAAAACTGGATCTGTGGCCAATATTCCTGGAAGAGGACGTAAAGAAATACTCAGTACTCTACAGCGAAGAGGAAGATCGTTCACTCATTAAAGAAAGATCCGAGGGTGAGTGCCTCTAAACTAGCTTTATCGATGTCCTCTACAATCGGGGAAATGATCTCAGATGAAACTATTCGACGTACCCTTCACCAATATGAGTTTCATGGCCGTACACCAATACGAAAGCCACTCATCAAGTATGTGAATAGACAAAAGAGAATGATGTTCGCCACAAAGAACATCGTTTAAAGCCTATTTCTTTCTGGAATACTGTAATATTTTCTGATGAAAGTAAGTTTAATCTTTACGGAAGCGATGGACGATTTAAAATATGGAGAGAAGCTGGGAAAGCGCTGGCACCTAAAAACACCATTAAGACAATCAAGTTCGGGGGTGGATCTGTCCTCGTTTAGGGTTGTATGTCAGCTGGAGGAGTTGGAGAGCTAGCTTTTATTGATGGTATTATGGACAAAAATGTATATTTGGGGATTTTAAAGGATAACTTGGAAAAAGTGCCAGTAAGGTGGGGCTTGGGTCAGGTTTCATATTCCAGCAGGACAACGACCCCAAGCATACAGCGAAGATTGTGCAGTTTTACTTGCTGTACCACTTCAGGAAGTAATTACACACTCCAGCCCAATCTCCAGACCTAAACGTCATAGAAAATTTGTGGTCGCAATTAGAGAAAGCTGTACATGAGCACAAAATCACAAGAAAGGAAGTTCTCAAGAAGGTTCTGAGAGAAGAATGGGCTAAAATTTCTGTTGAAACCACTAAAAAACTGGTAGAATTTATACCCAAAAGATTACAAGCTGTAGTTCAAGCAAAAGGTTATGCAACACAATATTAATTTGTACGTTAAAAGGAAATTAATAATGGTGTATACTTATTTTTGTGGTGTTGCTTTTCCTCTCGTCTCAGATCTTTTTTTTTCCGCAAAAAATAAACAAACGCAACAATTTTATTAGTATAGTATGGTAAAGCATAGACTAAAGTATATAAGGTAAAAATTTCAATCATCTTAAAGCAATATTTAATTTGTAATTGCAAAAAGTCTCTAAGCTTCTAAGGTGTATACTCAATTTTATGGCTCACTGTACGTCAATGATTTCAAATTTCAGGATAAAAATTTACCAATTCAAATTATAAGGAATTTATTCCATGAAACAGTTGATCACAAGATTTCCAGGACTTTTATATAATGGCTACTGATGCTTCGAAAAATGAGAAAACTACATCTATTGCTGGTATCACGGAAAATTTAACCTTTGCTTATAGAATCAATCACAAAAACCCTATTTTTACAGCTGAAGCTCTGGCTATCTGCCAAGCATTAGATGATCTGACTGTTTCGAACAAAAATCTGCTAATTTTATCTGATAGTTTCGCTGTTCTCTCTGCTCTTCAAAATTACTCAATCAAGTCACATAGTGTTATTCACAGATTAGCTAGTAAGATTTACATACAATCATATTATAACAACCAGTTGATTCTACTTTGGACTCCGGGACACTCAAATATATTATGGAATGAACAGGCGGATTATCTCACAAGAGCTGTCACAGAGTCTAACGTTTACATTGACTGGATTGCCTCAGAAGACATTAGTAAAAAAATATATCAAGAAAGACTTAAAAAAGCAAAAGATAATTTCTATTCAAGCAAATATTTTGAAAATTTGGGCAATATTCCAAACATTGGCCCCATATCTAATTGGACTAAAAATAGAAGAGAAGAAATTGTGTGTACTCGAATATTTAGTTAAATGATTATTACTCCAGGACTTCTACAAAAATTCAATTTATCTGACAATGCAAATTGTAGCTCTTGTAATTGCTTAAATGACTTGGACCATATCTTGTTAAGTTGCAGTAGATATACTCATACTCGAAATCATCTAAAGCTTTTTCTCAAAATTGATCCCCACTGCAAAATCACCTTCAAAGAGTTAATGGATCAATAGATCCATAGATCAAATAGATCAAGATTTAGATTTTTTATTCAGAAGATGAAATATTTTGATATCTACTAAATTGTAAATATTTCTGTAGTTTTTTTAGGGAATAGTAGCCTTTGTTGCTCAATATCCCACAAAACCTGAACTGAACTGAACGTTTAACTGTGTAATGTATGAATTAGTAGGAATATATAATCAGTAATGACTTCAGGTTCTGTCATACGGTTTATTTACTGAATCGAGAACTCAAACATATATATATATATATATATCGACTTTTAATCTCATCTGAAGTAATAGCTAATATTGATATTCAATATGCACAGACCAAGGTCTGACATAGAGTGAAAATGGATTATATATTTATAATTATTAACGTTATATATCATTGGAATATGCCAACTACGAGATATCTCGTAGTAAGCATGTGTAACGAAACTGACGGCTACGAGATATCTCTATAGTGTATGCTACAATTTTAGATTGGTTACATATCTCCGTTTGAGTTAGGAATTATATTAGAAAGGATGAATGAAAAATATTTATGTAGTACCCAAAATATATTAATTATTATTTTTTATTATTAAAGCTATTACTTAGATGATTATAATATATAATAATAATAATAATAATATATATATATATATATATATTAATGCATTTCAAAAATTAAAAATATATTTTTATTTTTGTTGTGGTATGATGAGCTTTAAAGCAAGGATCAACGCAAAGTGCTGGGTTGTTGGAACACACTGGACAAAAATACCTCGTCTCCTTACCTTTTTATTTATTTAATTATTTTTTGTAGTATTACATATATATACATACATTAGTATAGTATTATATATATATACATAAAGCAAAGTGTAAAAATTTTATCACATGTATATCACTACTCAAAGATCACTTTTTCCATTTTATTTTATTTTATTTCCTTAAACGTTTAAAAGAATGAAATTTTGTGAAACTTTTACTGTCTCTTGAGGAAAAAACATGAATAAATTTTATTTCTTTAATTGGATGAGTTTAAACTTCGAGAAATGTTAGAATGCTAAGTAAGCATTAAAACCATATCTTCTTTCTTACATGAGATGCCTTTCACCCTCTTTATTTAGTTATGAATATTTAACAAAGACGCTCGTTATTTTTTTCCCGCCTTTTATACATTATCTTTTTCTTTCCAGTCGGAGGAATATAATGAAGAATTTTCGCTCCTAATTCATTTCTTTTTAACCGGAATACTTAAGAAACAACCAATTCTATACAGATGAGTAAAAAAAAAAGAAATGGTGGAAACTAGGTAAAGAGCTTCAATCGACATGCCCTTTTAATTGTTTTACTCACTTCCAAACGAATTATGGAGAACCCAGAACACAATAAATTTATGTTTTCCATGCATGAATGCATTCTATTTCGGGTTCGTTACTCTTTTTTATTTTAAAAAAAAAACTCTCCTAATTCTTGAATTTCTTGAGTATGGATTTATATGTATAATAAACAGAGAACTGCATAATATGAATAAAATTGCCTCTCTTACAAAAATAAAATCTTCTTTTTTCAGTGCTACTTCTTCGTACGCTCTTGAGAGACTTTTTAATACCACCCTTTCTTTTGAGGAGAAGTGTGTTAAAGAGGATTTTGTGCGAGTGAGTTGTTGTTTTATGTGTAGGACTTTTAAAGATGGGATACAAAATTGTTCATGCACTGTTTAACAATTTTTTTCTGAGACTAAATCAATAATTTTTTTAATAAATAATTTTTCCTTGTTAGAAATTTTCTTTGGATGGATTTTTTTTTTGTTCTGAATGCTTTATTTTCTAAATCAATATTTACATTTATTTGTTTGCTAGGGCTAGAGCTGGTGCTTTCTCCAACTCTTTTAATCTCAAAGAACCTCTTAGTGCCTGGTCAGACAATTTTGATGGTGAGATTTTTGCAATATTTATGGCTTTTAGAGCTATTAGTGCTACTCCTGGCCAAAATATTGTAATATTCATAGATTCTCAAGCCGCAATTAAGACCGTATCTGGCTACAATCTATTCCCATCAAAACTTAAGTTTAAGTGCAAACAACTAATTGACTCATTTCTTAGCACCGGAAGAGAGGTTGTCCTTCAATGGATCCCATCCCATTGCGGCATTCATGGAAATGAACAAGCCGACAAGTTGGCCAAAGAGGCTTCGACGCTGCATCCACCTTGCCTTCCGATGCCTCTTCGAAACGCCAAGTGACTTCTCAGGGACAAATTCCGACAGAAAAGCATATCCACTCTTACAGAGCTGACTGTTGGTAAATCTTGGCCTCGTCTGCTCGATGGCCAAAGACGTGCTCAACTTTCTGTCCTACCTAGGGTGGAGGGAGTGGCATGTTTCAGAGTCATCACCGGACATGATTACCTGCAGGCCCATCTGCTTAAGATTGGCCTGACTGATTCACCTCTCATCCCTCTCCGTAAATCCATGCCAATGACTGGGGAGCATCTTTCCAATTGCCCCGCTCTACTACACGTTCTCTCGCACGACAACTGAGAGTTCTCCCTCCTGCTGGCGCAAATTTTACTTTATATTGGACTGCAAGACGCCTTATTTCTGAAAGGACGCTGGCGGGCGTATTTAAAAATATATTATTATTATTATTATTTTTGCATTTGATTTAGAGGTAGACTGTTTTATCAAAAATAATTCTTTAATTTGTAATAATAATTCTTTTAATTGTTCTTTATTTTCTCAAGTGGCGACTTTTAGAAATCGATCCCAACCAAGCACGATCAGTTGTAAAAATAAATTATCCATGTCAAATCTTCTCCAACCAGGTGTTACTAGGAATGATTCTTTATATCATGAAACTTAGAATCGACACGAGGGTTAGTGGTGATGACGTTCGTAATTTGAAACTACAATCAAATGTGTGTGACGAAGGCATCACTAGAGTTATTACTCTATTCTCCACATCCATTCTTCTTTCTCTCCATTCCCTATTCGTTCTGCATAGCGTACACGTGATGACTTTGAAAACTAACAGATTTAAAGTGCATTAATTCCGTTATATGAAGGGACTTTTGATCATAACCACTTTGATTAATAAAAGATTACTCGATCGAAAGAGTAGTGAGTAGTTTATAACACATTTTCATCCGGCATTATTATGATTCCCCTCATAATATATGGAATTGTTTTATTTAAATTACACTTAATACCATGGAGAACGAGTAATATTGATGGTAAGATCATGAACTACATGTTAAGCATGTTCGGTTGTTCAAGAATCAATCCATTATTTTTCAAACACCCTCAAACAGGATAAGAAGAATTGCCATAAATTCAAATGAACATATTGTTTATTAACCCTTTCGGAGGTTATGGGAAAATTACCTACATGATCTTACGGAATACCCCTGTGGGAAAGTACAAAACTCATTATAATACATAGTGACTATGTTATTTTACAATGGAAAGACTAATTCCCATGTACTAATCTTTTTTCTTATTTACCTTGACATCATAAATAGTTTTATACCGTAACAAGTGATCAAAAGAAGCAGAAGTTCAGATCAGCTAACATTCCGTATAGCATTAGCTCGTCAGCTAATTGACGGATATTTCCTCAAGAAAAAAGAAAGGACGTCCTGCTTAGCTTCCAAGCAAAAAAGTGTGTAGTTCTGGATGATGTGCGCTTAGTCAGTGAGGGAAATCATATGTCAAAGAGGGTTTCCAACTATAGACGAAATGTAGCAGAAAGAGACAAGAATAGAGCAATCGATACATGGGTGCAGAATGTGATGTCCCCTTGCACATTGCGACATGCTTCTCCTCCTTTCATGACAAATAATCCACATTAAGTCTAATTTTCTTCATGATGGTAAATGGTTTCTTGGAAAGTACTTTTCCCACTCCTAAAATTTAAATGCAAACATAAAATTCGGCAAAATAAAATATATTTCTTTAAAGGCGTTTGCTTAATTGTTAATTAAACACAAAAAACTGGGAGAAATTCAAAAGATAAATAAATGGCCACAAAGGGTTAAGCAAGTAAAACATTTATTCAAATGCTTTATTCATTACTGCGTGACGAGATTTGGGGTGTTATTGGTAACAGTTTTGGTAACATTACTAAGGCTTAAGACACTATGTTGGCAGTGTTTATCATTAATTGTAATGCAAAGAATAAAAATAAGACTAGTAGTAGAAAAGGAATAAATATGTTTGTAAAATGTCTTCCACGCTTCTTATGGATAGCCGAATAAATCACAAATCTATATATTCCACATATTGTTGTGACCGTAGTATCCTATTGGTCAAGATTGCGAAATCGTGGTGACTCTCATGAGTTCGAGCTAGTGCTACTGAAACGCGCCGTGTATATTAAGACTCAAAGTCCTCCATTGGTTTGTCTGGAAGTTAAGAGAAAGGATACTAACTCAGGTGTCGTCCTTGTCACTTGACCATGGTTCAAAATTACGAGGTCCTTCCCCAATAGCCCTTGAGCATATTTATAGTGCGACGTTATATAATATAACTCTTACTCTCTCCACCTATTGTTCATAGGGATTCTTGGCCATAGCAAAAATTTGGCTCAAATAACTTTTAGAACAATGTAATATGTTATCACTTACGGACAAGTTCTACTTTGTAAACAACTACATTGAGTGGAACCCTCACTTACTTCCGGTGTAATGTTAATCTATGGGAAAACATCGAAATTCAACTGAGTTTTTCAAACTTTTAATGCAAGTTTTTGAAACTTTTTTGCACTATATGGATAGAAGATTATCTGTAGATTTCAGATTCATGATTTTATAGTATTTATTTGAGTATCTTTTCTAAAATACCTTGTTAATTTTTTAGCTCAAAGCAATGGAGATTTTGCATTAACCGGGAGAAGAAAAGGGTACTAATGACTGTAGCGCCCCCATAGTAAGCTTTACGGTAGAACTTGTCCATATAATTTCATGACAAAACTTTCATCATAATAAAATAAAACTTTAAGAATATAAAACCACAGAAATTTTGCCATGTTGTATTGATTAACCAAAAACGTTTCACTCAGAAACTGCATGAGTGCTACAGGTGACAGACCTCATAATTTTGTACCGTGATTAAGCAACGAGGGCGAAACTTTAGTTGGCACCACACTCCCCAAATGTCCAACCATATCAATGTGAGGACTTTTAGCCTTGGCAGATTTAACCTGCATCAGCTCCTCTATCCTGGAGATCTTTAGTGGTATCAGCACTCTAACTCACGTTCCAATAGCGCCGGGTCCCATTGGTGTGGTGTGGTAGTTAGGAGAGGGGGCAACTAGCTCAGTTGTCGTCGACCATGATTCAAAATTACGAGATCCGTTGCCAAAAGCCCTCGAGTAGCTGAACTTTGCGACGTTAATATTCAATCACTCAATGCCGGTTATTGAGTGATTGAGTGCAAGCTCGACCACTCGGTTATCGCGTCCCCTTTACCATGTTACAGAATATATCTTAATTTAGATGGTATTCAGTTACAGTGGCAACTTAAAGTATACATAAATATTTTATTCGGACAATTTTTCAAAATGTTTTCTCAGCTGTAAAAGAATTAAGAATTTTTAAACGTCTGCTTAGTTTTTCAAAGTAAACAAAATGGCGACATTCTCTGCAAAATCCGAGGAAGAAGAGGTATTTGCATTAAATCTTCCAATTTATTATATTATTTATTAGATTATTTTGTGATTTAAATCAAACTGCGACATATGGAAACAGAAGAAACTAATTAATATACGGTTGAGAAGAACTAAAAAAAACTTGTATGTAATATATTATACAGCTCTCTTCGTAAATGGACAAATGACATTAAATAAAAATTGTTGTTTAAAAAGACGAAAAAACACCCTTTTATTATAGTTAAATTTATTATTTTACTAAGTTGTACCTTAATCTTTTAGTCGCTAAATCTGGAAATAGAATCTGAAATTAGTCGCCAGATGTGGGATGGGATCTAAAAATGGGAAATCATTCACTCTGATGATTCTGATCAGAACAATGGGAAAACACTATTAAATTATTGTATTGTCATTGGTCCTGGACAAGTGAGCAAAGTTTCGAATTAATATGACTTAATAAAGTGGGTAAAAATTGAGTTCAAAGATTCCGTTGCTAGTGAAGCTTATAAAAGGGTGTTGAAATAGCTTACAAAAAGCTAATTTATATGGTGTAAGATTAACTAACCTTTTATTCTTGCACAATTTCCTTTTTAGGTTCGTTATTTTCTTATAGTGGTTGTATTCGTTTTGTAAAACTAAGCACAGAATGCTCTAAATAAAACGTTATCAATTTCAATTAATACATGTCATCAAATTTAAATGTATCCACTTAAAGTATTAAAATATGCATTAGATTACATGGCGAAAATAATTAAAACAATAAATATTTGAATTTCTGTTGAAATGTTCTATTTTATGCAATTTCTATTTTATTTTTCATATTTTTGAGTTAAATATAATATGAATTAATATTAATGAAATAAAAATAAATTGATCATAAATTAAAGTATGTTTGTTTTTTAATTTTCGAATGATTTCCGATAAATGGATCGTTATTAAAATTTATTAAATAAGCACCATCAGGTAATTTTACTTCAAAAACTCATTTTTCAATTGGTGATAGTTTTATGAAATTTTAAGTATTTTAAGAAAATCGAAATTCCTCTACGTTTAGTATGTTACATTGAGTTTGGGCAGAAATGTACAAAGCGCATGTTTGAAACGAAGCCCTTCAATTAAAGTATGATCAAATATTAAATAAATTATTGTAATAGTTAAAAAATTTTCATTTTTAATTTCTCTAACATCTTTGTTTGAATACTTTCAGAAATTGACGCAGACAGTTGTAACAGCTACTGAACCTCCAGTACTTCTTTATCCGACAGTAAGTGTAACTTAAAAACACGTTATTTTGTTTTTTGTTTGCTAATGAATTATTTTTTTTCAATACATTATTGAAGTTAGTACAGAATAAAAAGAATTTTCCTAGATATTTTTCCTTAAATGCCAATAAATTTCATTATAATATTTTTGATTTTATTTAGCAAGATTCCTCTAGTCAATTATTAAACAGTTGTTTCCTTCCAGGATTTGGTAAAGTTAGTTCATAAGAACATAAGAGGAGTGTATATATGTAATATGTGACGGATAGGGTTTTCATTCAAATTTGTTCCATTACAATGTAATTTAGATTCTAACTTTCTGAAGAATTTTACTAATTTATTGTAGAATTTTTAGAACGGGGCTATAACATTTTTTTCTGCGTTGAGGCTTGGAATTGTGCGTGAACCAATGTGATTAACATTATATATTTTATATTACTATATAATAATTTTTGAATGTGTGGGAATTTAATAATTGATTTCGTAAATTTATATAATTTTTTTTCTTTCTCTCACTTTGTGTAGGCGTGATATTTTGTAGGATGGAGAAGGAAATTCTAAAGAAACACTATATTCTAAATGTCAATGCTGATAAAAAAAAGCGCCCCTCCTTAAATGCTTTTATTTATTATATTTTTTTTAAGAATGCAATTTATTTGTTGCAATTGTATCAGTTTCAAAAGTATTTATGGTACAAGAATTAAATCCGCGTAGTCATTGTCTCCCAGCTGAAGTTTCAACAACCCGTTACCGGAGAGGGAGGGAGTGAATATTAACGTCGCACTGTTCAGCTACAAGAGGGCTTTTGACGACAGTCCGCGTAATTTTGAACCATGGTCAAGTGACGTGGACGACACCTGAGCTGGCACTCCCCTATCCTAACTACCACACCACACTAATGGGCAGACGTTTGAGCTCTCGACAGATTTAACGTGCATCGTTCCCCTAAAACGGTGGATCTTCAGCGGTACTGGGAATAAACTCATGACACGCTAGCCATGATCCGATGCCTAGACCACTTGGCTACCGCGGCCACCCCGTTACCGGAGAATGCGATTTCAGAAAGTTCACCTTATAGCATGGAAAGATGCCATTTGATTAGCCACAGACTGAACTTCTGCCAATATACCGTGTATTTATTCGAATCTAAGACGCGCCATTTTTCCAGTGTTAATACTACTGAAAGGCCGCCCATCCGGTATAGTGGTCAGTGCAGCTGACTGCGGTGCCGCAGGACTGGGTTCGAATCCCGGAGAAGGCATGGATGTTTGTGTTGTAATCCTTTCTCTTCTGTCTGTGTTGTTTACCCCCGTGTTATACGTTCGTGGTGCACGGGTTTATAAATGTTAAAAAAAAAATACTACTGAAAATCGGGTGCGGCTTAGAATCGAAGGCAAAATATTTGTTTTATGGGTAATTGAGTTTCAATCTTTTTCGGAAGGAAAAATGTAACCGTCCATTCTGTCCACTTGCAACGATGACTTTCCCACATTCTACAGTTTATCTCCAGTAATTCAGACCATCCAAATATCATTGTCTGCTTGTATTTAGGTAGCCGCGGTAGCCAAATGGTCAGGGTATCGGATCATGGTTAGCGTGTCACGAGTTCGAGCACAGTATCACTGAAGACCCACCATGTAGGGAAGCGATGCACATTAAATCTGTCGAGAGCTCAAACGTCCTCCCGTTGGCGTGGTAGTTAGGAGAGGGGGGTTCCAACTCAGGTGTCGTTCCACGTCACTTGATCATGGTTCAAAATTACGCGGTCTGTCGCCAAAAGCCCTCGTGTATAGCTGAACAGTGCGACGTTAATGTTCACTCACTCACTCGCTGCTCGTATTAGGAAAATATTGAAGATATTTTCTTTGATCACCTAAACATCAAACAGATCGAGGATAGCATAAAAACGAGTTAACTATGATGCAAGTAAGGAAAGTGGGAGGCAATTTTATACGCAGAAAGAAACGTAATAGAGTAGCAACCACTGAAAATTTACAAGATGAAATAAAACAAATATACGTAAATAAAATATTTTTTCTTCTAAATGTTCAACAGTCTTTAGGAATTCTTTTGCATTTTTCTATAATACATTCTTTTTTTAAAAAATGTTACATAACAAATGCATTGGATGACATGGAAGACGACAGGACATCGTGTGGGAAAATGGCGACGCTGTCACCCATTCCAAAGTCAGAGGTGACAGTGGGAATTGCGAATCATTTTAGAAATATAATGTAGGCGGTTAGAGTAATTATAGGTTTATGTATGTATTTGAAAGATTTTAATGCTGGTCAAATAAATTAACTTCTTACTACTTCTGATTTAAAAAAAATTAAAGTCTCTTAGTATCGGATATCGATGAACCTTTAAACAATTTTTTTAATTTTTTTTCTCAAAAATGTATAGAGATTTGGGGGGTCTTTGAATCGATGGCGGCATAAATTCGAGAAAATATACGTATTTTATTCACTCTTTTGAGGACTTTGATTTTAGAAGGAATTGTAAGAATCTTGGGTAAAAGATGTGAAAACTAGAAGATCACCAGCATTTGATACCGATTGATTTTGAAAAAAATTTCGCAACTTAGATGTCTAGTTTGAGAATTTTGTATGATCTCAATTAGACTTGTAGACACAAATAAAGTTCTTTTTAATTAGTACCATCTTTCTCTCGTCTGTTATCTATATGTCAGTGTTTCTCAAAATGTGGAGCGCGCCCTCTAAGGGGGGCGTGATAACTCTACGAGGGAGGTTCGAGGTTATTGAAAAGTCAAAAACTAAAGAATATTTAAAAAAATATTAATTTACTGAAAGTAAACAAACAAAATACATTCTGACATAATAAAAAATAAAATACATATTTCCAGTGATATAATATACTTTTAAATGTATCAGGACTGTACAATGTATTTTATAATTAGTTTAACAATACTTAAAAACAAGTTTGATAGTTACCAGTGACCCCATGAGCTTGTATTAACACTTATCTTGATAATTTGTACGTTTTATAATCCCGTAACTGCCGATTAAAAGTTACGT
This sequence comes from Trichonephila clavata, assembly GCA_019973975.1. NCBI lineage: Eukaryota > Metazoa > Arthropoda > Arachnida > Araneae > Nephilidae > Trichonephila > Trichonephila clavata. The sequence goes on from BMAO01021899.1 coordinate 203,530, forward strand.
GATTCGCTCCCCAATGCCACCATTTTCCACGTAGACGCGTGATTGTGATGGGGTTTTTTTAAGGGGGGGGGGGGCAAACCTCCTATGAAGTAAAGAAATCCTTCGCAAACACTGCCAAAGTCCTTTTATTGCATTCCAAGGCCTTCGGAATAATTTTAGGGATAGCATTGCACAGAAAGAATTGTACTTCGGACAGACGTATATATGCGGCCAGAAAATGTTTTGGCTGAGTGATACGTTTATATACGCCGATGTCACTTAAGAGGTTAAAGTCCTATTATAGTTTTAGCGTCAAAGAGTAGCATTGTTAAATTCAATACATTGGTATTGTATAAAGGGGGGCGCGATGAAAATTATGATTGAATATTGGGTTACAAATTTTGAAAGTTTGAGAAGTTGTGCTGTACGTGATGAAACACTGTAACAACATACATCAAGAATGCTCAACCTGCTGTCCGTGGGCTGCATTGGGCCCATTTGACCTTTCTGAGTAGCCCCGCCATGACCGTTGAACTTAAAAATTCAATTATTTAAGAACAATGTATTAAAAATTTAGTGACAAATTCTATCAATTTTGCTATGATGTCATGCAGTTTCAAATTAGCTTTTTCTTTTCGTAATTGAAACTGTTACTAATAACAATGGAGTAAAGACCATTTTTTGGTTGAAACTAATTTTTAATTAACCCTCTGTCTTCCAAGCGAAAAATATCAAAATGTTTTAAAACGATTGAGATCATTTCGTAGACAAAAATAAACAAGGATGAACAACTTGTTTGATTTGACGCGAAAATGTTATATTTAAAAAATGTAACTTTTCTCGTCACTTTACTACTAACCTCAAATCCTTCAATGACTGTTTTTCTAGAGGATTTTTTTAAGGCGAGATAAATTGGCCTTAAAATAATCTTTCGCACACTGACAAAATATTTTGTTAGTGATAATGTCACGAAATGCAGCGTTAATGAAAGTATTCTATAAGATTTGTTACATTATATATATTGATAAACATGTGAAATTGTTAAGGTAAGCATGGGAAATTGTTAAGGTAAGCATGGGAAATTGTTAAGGTAAGCATGGGAAATTGTTAAGGTAAGCATGGGAAATTGTTAAGATAAAGCATGGGAAATTGTTAAGATAAAGCATGGGAAATTAAGATAAAGCATGGGAAGTTAAGATAAAGCAGGGAAGTAAGATAAATCATGGGAAGTTAAGATAAAGCATGGGAAGTTAAGATAAGCATGGGAAGTTAAGATAAAGCATGGGAAGTTAAGATAAAGCATGGGAAGTTAAGATAAAGCATGGGAAGTTAAGATAAAGCATGGGAAGTTAAATAAAGCATGGGAAGTTGTTAAGATAAAGCATGGGAAATTGTTAAGATAAAGCATGGGAAATTGTTAAGATAAAGCATGGGAAATTGTTAAGATAAAGCATGGGAAATTGTTAAGATAAAGCATGGGAAATTGTTAAGATAAGCATGGGAATTGTGTTAAAGATTAAGCATGGGAAATTGTGTTAAAGATTAAGCATGGTAAATTGTGTTAAAG